>CM023458.1:73516528-73709947 GCA_013339765.2 Haemaphysalis longicornis
AGTTATCATGACAAAGTGGCATTTTTAATGAATCAAACGTATTTTGTCTTGATGTTTCTTTTAATCAATCGCGCGGGAAAATTGTCGCGAGAGATTGTTTCTCTCATGTTTGAAAATTGAGCAATAAAATGGACCTATAGGTGTATCATGACAAAGTGGCATTTACTGATCAAGTTTTTCGCTTGGTCAACATGCGGAAACTTGCCGGAATGGCTTGTTTAACAAAAGCAAGCCTTATAGGTGGTATTCATTGAAAAGTTTAGCTGTCAATGTTTTCGCTTGGCAACGCTGGAAACGGCCACGGACATGGCTTGTTTAACAAAAGCAAGCCTTATAGGTGGTATTCATTGAAAGTTTAGCTGTCAATGTTTTCGCTTGGCAACGCTGGAAACGGCCACGGACATGGCTTGTTTAACAAAAGCAAGCCTTATAGGTGGTATTCATTGAAAAGTTTAGCTGTCAATGTTTTCGCTTGGCAACGCTGGAAACGGCCACGGACATGGCCGATGCGCCACGGGCATGGCGTGGCTTGTACCCCTGCGCCCGCACGCTGAAGAAAAAAACACCGGCGTGCGTCGTTTGCTCCATTTAAACTCTCTCAACGGCGGTGTCAACAGAGATGTTATTAATCGCACTCACATTGGACTCGAGGCACTACTTTGCGTTCGGCGGAGTAGAGTTAGGAACTTCCAACACAAATCATGTGCTTGACACGGACAAGTACCGCCATCCCACGGAGCCCGACGTAACCAGTAACGGCGCACTCACATGGTTGCCTGCATGCGTGCCTCGCCAGTGAATACAAGCTATAGCCATGTGGCATGCCTAGTGCGAGCCTATTCCTTTGAGCTTAATTTTACGCCGAGACGTTCTTGAGTCAAGCAAATGAGTACGCATGTACAAGTAGAGTACAGTCGAACGAAGGAACCAAGGTTTGGGGAGTCACTAGCAGCAGTGGCATGGGTTACGTAGCCGAGGCCTGGTCAGCAGCGCCTCTCTGGCAAGTTGCAGCAGCGTCATCTAACAGCGTGGTCGAGGCTTTCGTGGGACGATTTGTGGCAACGCAAACGCAGCAATGTGGAGACGGCATAGCCTAGCGAGGCGAAGAGAATGCGCCAAGCACACATGCAGCAAGTGGTAGAATTCTTGAACGAGACGTTTATTATCGCCAAAACGTTTCTGAACAATCAGGTATGTTGGCTATGATTATACTTGTCAACATCGTTGAGAAAAGAAAAAAAAAACATTAAGCATATTTGAGGCAAGGCATCAATACCTAAGTGATACCTGCATTGTTCTGTCAATGAAAAACACATGGCTGCTTGATTTCTGCGACAGCAAATACAAAAAAGGCCTGGCGACCTCAAAAAACAAATTGCGCTCGCGGTGCAACCTTATGTTAGGGTTTGAAACACTCCCATGTGATCACGGTGTTATATTAGGATTCACATTACTTCCCATGTCACAAGGATCGTGAAGATGGGGTTGCCTATGCAAATGAGCATTGCTATCATGATTACACTTATTTTGTGCAAATAGGGGAAGTGGGCACGGCGAAATTTGCACTGATTTTTTGCTAAACACCTTGTGCACTGAGGTGCTCTCCGCAATAGAATATGTTGCAAATTCGCTTACAGGATGTACGTAGTTGTGAAATGTTGTGAGAATAGGGGACAAGGTCCTATTAGAATTGTCTTTAATTGCTAGGAATTTGCGAGTGGTGAGCTACACATTTTTTGCACCGCACATTTGGTTACAGCCATGTCAGCAGCGATGCAGCTTTTCTCAGTACTATGGCTGATCACAATTTTAAGAAGGCATGCAATCATCTTTAAATGCTAGACATTCTTTTATATAGAACAATTTTGAGGAGTTAAAGGTAAATAAGTCGGTAGCAGTGAGTAACTGTGAGTTCAAAAAATGACCATACATTTGCCAGCCACTTCATAGTCATCTTGAAGTTATTAGGAATGTATTTTGTAACAAGGCAAAATGAAGAAAATATAATATGTTTACGCTACTTACAATGCTGGATAGCGCCAATGGGAAAACATAGAGACTCCTTGCAGAAAGCGTTCCTCGTCATCTTCTAAACCCTGCCCGAGTTGAACATGTCTGATGACGTGCTCATCCTTCTTCTAGCCGTCCCGTGTCAATATTCTGCCCACAAGTCTCTCTGTGTCGACATTTGTATATCATATAATGTTTGCTGGTTAATTTGACCGCGGATCCTGTTATGACTTTTTAATCGCTTTGTTGCGTACTCACACTCCTACATATTTCAAAGCACCATTTTGAACGTGGGTTTATTTTATACGGAGGTTATAACGATACGGATATTCATAAACAGAGTTTCCCGTATCACGTGTAATAGAAAACGCTCTGACTAAAGCACGTGGAATTGTTCTGCTTAATGCTCGAGAAGCCCACGAAGACAAATTTAAGTTTTTTAGTGTTGTATTTCTTGTCCTAAGTATATGTGGAAGTTTTGGTCTGCCTGTTTGCCTGCGTTTTGTATTTGGTCTGCATGATGGGCTTGTGTGCTTACGGGTCTCCACGAGCAAGAACGCGGAACTTCCGATGAAAGTTACGACCTCATCTAATAATAACGTTTCTCTTATCGACATTTGGGAAGACCTGTCAATCTATGGTTTTTTCCCGCTTGCCCCTCCCTCAGACGGAGTAGCAGGCCAGAGCCTATACTATAGTCACGCCGACCTTTCTCTGTTTCCCTTCCATTTATTAGACACACTCTCTCTATCTGTCTCTCTCTGTACCCGGCGAGCGAATCCATCCACGCCATTGAGGTTTGTGTGTTACAGCGATGGCGAAATCTCGGTCACCCTGTTCAGCCAGAAATTGGTCTCTTCGCTGGAGGGTCACTGGCGTAACCGTGACTCACCCGTGGAAACCGGTTGGTCAGAGCGGGTGAGGAAGCTGAAAGGGGGAGGGGAGGAAGAACGAAAAAAAGAAAGTTTAAACGGGAGGGGATTGGATTCTGAATGGTATGATGCGAGGGCGTAGGGAAGTAGGGGAAGGCAAAAGAAAGAAGGGAAGATGAGAGACAAGGAAAGGGATCAGAACGGTGAGAGTGCGAATTGGGAATGGACGGAGAGGAAACGGGAACCATAAAAGGGAGAGGGGGAAGTGGAGGGAGAGAAGGAAGAGAGGTAGGAAGAGGAGGAGAGAAAGGAAGAGAGGAAGAAAGAAGGATAGACGGAGAAGGTGAGGGAGAAGAGTGAGAAGGAAGAAGAGGGAGAGAGAATAAAGGTCTGGAGTGTAGAGGGAGAGGGCAGCCTGATTTCATTTAAAGGGTCGTTTGTTTTTAAGCAAATCAGCTTTTTAACTTCGGTACATTACGAATTAAGGAATTGCGCCCCGTCTGTGTATTTTTCGTCTAGCGTTAAAAGACGGGGCGAGGAAGCTCTGGAATCGAGGTTAAAACGGCAGTGCATTGATGTGCTAGCCTAGGTTAGCATTTCTTTCTTTTTTCTTCTTCCGTTCCCTGTCGCTTTGGCACTTCGTTATGTCGTCTCATTTCCCCTCTAAACACTCTCTCCCTCAATGGCTTGTATGCAGGTGAACTCCCTACCGGGCTAAATAATATCCCCAGTGCACTTCTTTTCCTTCTTCAAGCGAATGACTTATCTTTCCCTCTATGGTTGCTGGCCTTTAAAAAAGAGGAAAAGCACTTAGCCGTAAACACCAATCCGCCATTCATGTATAAGTATTCTGAAGAGTTGTGAGTAAATAAATTGGTCGTGGCGCGCAGCCTTCTGTTCCAAAAAGTTCTCGTTTGTCAGCCTTCTCAGATAGATCTTCAAACTACCATTAACACATGCACTACCGACAAGGTTATTTATTTTGTCGTTATGTGTATATTTTGTAATGTTTATCTCTAGTGAACAATTCCTTGCTGGTTAACGTGACTGCCAATCTAGTGATGGCTTTCAACTCGCCCTGCAGTGTATTGATGTACCTACATATTTCGAAGCACAATTTTTAACGTGGGGTTATGTTATAATTTAGATTACACCAGTTCAATCACTCCTTGAGTACGTTCCTCGCGACAATTGTCACAGAAAACGCACTGTTGGATGATCGTGAAATAGTTATGCTTATGGCATCAGTTTGTTAAGATAGTTAAGGCTTCAGAAGGTCACGATGGGCTCCTAAAGATTTCCTTGTCTATAGGTAAACGGTGACGTTTTGGCGTGCATGTTTGTCTAATCTTTCTGCCTGTTTGTATTGGTACTTTGTATCCATGATGGGCTTTTGTCTTCTCCGTACAGGTCGCCGCGAGCAAGAACGTGGAACTGCCGGTGGGTGTGACAAATTACTCTTACAATAGTGTTTCATTTACCGCAACTTGCGAAGAAATGTCTAGCAATCATTTGTAGCCAACAAGTGAATCCAACCACAACAAAGGGGTTCGTGTATAACACGGATGACGAAAATTGGGTACTGCCTGGTTGTCACTCGGGTCTGCCAGGAAGGGGTTTGCTCGCTAGAGGGCCACTGGTATAGCCAATAGAGGTGACCAATCTGCGACGCACTCGTAGGGCCCCAGTGGGTGACGTATCAGAGGTGTGACAGGGCAAGCTTGAAAGGGGGAGGGGAGAGATGGAGAGGAAAAGAAAGGGGAAATGTTTGGAACATGAATGTTCGGGAAGTAGGGGGAGGCGAAGGGGAGGAGGGAAGGTGGGAGAGAAGAGGGATGAGGACAGTGAGAGGGCTAAGTGGGAAGCGACGGCGGAGGAAAGGGAAGCGATAGGAGGGAGAGGCAGAAATATGGACAAGGAAGAAAATGAAGAGATTAGATATGTGGAGGGTAGAGGGGGAGGACAGTTTGATGTCATTTACGGGGCCGTTAGTTTTTAAGCAATTTAAGTTCTCTCTACTTCAGTAACTTAACAAATCGCTGAATGAAGCTAGATCTGCGGATTTGTAGTCTAGCGCTGAAAGAGAAGGACAGAGGGCTCTAGAGTCGAGGTTAACACTGCAGTGCGTTTATGCGGTAGGCCATGCAGACAAAATACACGTTTGTTTTATTCGAAGGACGTCGTGTTTTATAGTACCCTCACTGCTTGTCGGGAAGCAGACGATGCTTTATTCATTGAGAAATTGATCAATTTATGTTAAAATTTTGATTCTCCCGCCTAATCGCGTGTTTTTATGACTTCTACAATGACACCACACGAACAAGTCTTCAAGCTAAACCTAGTGTGCTGCGGAGCCTTGTTTACTCTTAGTCAACCTAGATGGCGCCACCATACCGCGGCGGGCCGTTTTCTGCCTTCGCCTTGTTTTTCACCGTATTTGTACTTGGCTTGTTTTTGTTGAGGCTGAAAATAATCGTTTAGTTAAACACGGTGTTCGTTCGACAAATAGGGTCAATCAGTGCACCATCGGTAACGCCAATCGGCCAGTGTCGTCTTAGACAGTCCCCAAGCGCCGCAGTGCTATGCAGCCAAAACAGCATAGTGCGCGCAGTACCAACAGCAGTACGCATAGGAATTTTTAAATTTACGTGCACTTTCATAACTTCCTCTGTTTGGGCCAGCATTCTTGCTGCTATAAAAAACATGTGTTTCTGATGGAGGCGAAAAGCAAAAACGCCCGTGTGTACGAGATTTCGGCGCACGTTGAAGATCCCCAGGCGGTCGAAATTAATCCGGAGCCCTCCACTACGGCGCGCCTCATCGCCTGCGTTGCGTCGGCGCGTTAAAACCCTACAATCAAATCAAAAAAGCATGTGACCTAAATTTAAGCGCAAATAGCTCGTTCGGCAAGCTTATAAGCCCTACCTAATTTGCGTTTGCTTTTGCCGGCCTCAGCCAATCGCAGAGCTGGCACATGACATCATAGCTTCTGTTGTGGGAAATGAGCTAGTAGGTGGCATGGGTATTCTCTATTTTCCTTAATATAGCCTATTCGAGCGAAGTGTGCGTTAAAAGAGGCCTCAGTATGATTCTAACGAGGCAATGTTTCGAATGAGTCAAACTTGTGTTTGTCTGTATGTCACCTTTACGGACGTTTCCCTTACTCCCTCTTCCTTCCCCTCTCCCGTTCCCTGTCACTTTGGCACTAAACTATGTCCTCACCTTTCCCCTCTGCACACCCTCTCCCGCACTGGCTTGTATGAAGGTGAAGACCCTGCCGGGTTAAGTGCGCACCTCTCGTCCTTGTCCAAGCGAATCCCTCGCTTTGCCCGTATGGTTGCTGAATATTTAAAAAAAAAGAAAACCAGTTAGTTGTAAACCCCAATCAGCCGTTCAAGAATAACTATATTTAGCCGTTAAGAGTAAATTGTAGCGTGCTTCCTTCCGTTCCAAAAAATTTTTTTTCTCGTTTGTCAGCCTCCTAACATAGTACTTCAAGTTGTTATAAACACGTATGCTACTGAATTAGCGTCTGGACTGGGGCCAGTTGGTTCATTCTGAACTTAAACAACAGCTCAAATGACAAGGACTAAGAAAGAAGCACAGACAAGCCCTGACAAAGAACCAAAGGTTGTTTGTCAGCGTTTGTCTGTGCTTCTTTCTTAGTCCTTGTCATTTGCGCTGTTGTATAAGTACGTATGCTACCTACCAGCCTATTTTTTGTCATGTGTATTATATGTAATGTTTAGCTGTAGTGAATAACTCTTTGCTGGTTAGTTAGTTTGACCGCCCATCTCGCAATGGCTTTTAACTCGTCCTGTAGCGTATTCTTGTTCCTGCATTATTTCAAAACACAATTTTTAAAGTGGATTTATGTTATAATGGTGTTTACATCGTGCCTCGAGTAACAGAAAGCGCACTGATAAAAGCGCGTGAAAAAGGTCTGTTTAATGCTCCGGGCGCGCACGAAGTCAAATTTGGCTTCTGACTGTATACATAGTATTTCTTGGGGTAGAGCTAAACGCGGAAGGTTTGGCGTGTCTGTTTGTCTGCCTGTCGTTCTGCCCGTTTGCTTTCGTACTTGGTCTCCATAATGGGCTTTTGTATTTCCCGTGCAGGTCGCAACGAGCAGGAGCGTGTTGCTGGCATTGAAGGTGACAATCTACTCTTATATTAACATTCCATTTCCGCACTTTGTGAAGAGGTGTCTGGGAATCCTTACTACCCGACGAGCCAATCCAATCCCTCCACAGGGGTTTTTGTGTTGCAGGAATGACGATATTTCGGCACTGCTTGCGTGTCCCGAGGATCAGCCAGGAACGGTTTGCTCGCTAGAGGCACTGGTATAGCCAACCAGAGGTGACCACCAATCTGCGACGCACCCGTGGTCCCCTGTGGGTGACCATATCCTGGGGACAGGAGAGGAACTGGAAAAGGGAGGGGAGATAGAAGGGAGAGGTAAAAGACAGGGAGAAAATGGGTGGAACCTGAATTTTGGGGAAGGAGGGTAGGCGAAGTAAAGGAGAGGAGGGATAGACAAGAGATGGGAAAGTGGGAAGGGACGGAGGAGGAAGGAGGGGATCGATATGAGGAGGACGAGAAATACGGACAAGGAAGGAGGAGAGAGATTAGAGATTGGAGGGTAGAGCGAGAGGGCAGTTTGACGTCATTTACAGTGTCGTCGGTTTTTAAGCATGCACGTTTTTTTTACTTCAGTAAAATAAATATTCATGAGTTTCGCTCCATCTGTCAATTTTTAGTGTAGCCCTGAAAGAGAGGGAGAGAGGGCTCTGGAGTCAAGGTTCCTACAGCAGGGCGTTGATGTGTCATCGTAGCTTAGCACTTTCTTATTCCCCATTCCTTTCCCTCTCCCGTTCCCGTCTTTTTTGCACTCCCCTGCGTCTTCACATGCCCCCTCTACACACCCTCTCTCGCACCTGGCTTGCATGCGGATGAAGTCCCTTTGGGACTAAATAAAATCTCCGGTGCGCTTCCCTTCTTTGTCCAAGGGAATCACTCAGCTTTGTCCATATGGGTTCTGTCGATTTAAAAAATGGAAAAGCAGTTGGCCGTAAACCCCAATCAGCTAATTAGGTATAACTATTTTGAGAAGTTCAGTGTAATAAATGGGCCGTAGCACGCAGCTATCTGTTCGTAAAAATTCTTCTCTCATTTGTCGGCCTCCTCATATAGATCTTCAAGCTATTATAAACACATAGGCTACGTACGGGAGCCTTTTTCGTCATAAGGTGTATATTATGAAGTGTTTGAACTTCTGATGGGCATTATTTCTTGGAATAGGTAAACGCGGAAGTTTTGGTGTGTTTGTCGGGCTGTCCGCTTTTGTATTTGGTCTCTGAGATGGGCTTGTGCACTCCTTACAGGTCGCTACGCTAAAGAAAACGGCATGGGAGATGAAGGTGACAACCAGATTTATTATTTATTTATTTACACAATATTGCAGGCGCAGTGAAGGGCCCAAGCAGAAGGGACATAACTACAAACGATGTACTATGAACAACAGAAGGTCAAAGAACATGAAAAGCGCGAAGATTAAGGACATCATTCAAACACGCATAAGAAAGAAATTTAACACATTAACAATACAGGTCAAAATGCAATATGGTCAATTGAGTCAATGCTATTTAAGAATGATGCAGGTAATTAATTCCATTCGGTTACAGTGCGCGGAAAAAGGAGAATTGTGAAAATGTTAGTTCTAGCATTGAAGGGCGTTAGGGAAGTTTGATTGTGATGTGTAAACAAAACAACTGTGTTTTCAAACAGAGGTGTGCAGTCACAGTCTTACAATGAGTGGCTAAGTGCGTGAGAGGGCTTCCTTTCAAGCTCGACGCATGTTCCCTTAATCTTATATTAAGGCCCCTTCCAGAGAGATTGTGGAAGTGTTTTATATTTCTAAGTACAAAAACAAGTATGGAAGTCACCCCTCTGTGGCCTTGTTGGACAAAGAAATATCGCTGGCCATCTTGTATGTAATGTCCGGTAGCCGACACGTGTTTGCAGTGTGTGCTAGCTGTGTGCGCTGTAAAAACTTTTTTGCGATGATGATGCGCAGGTTTGTAGGTACATATAGCATAGACTTTGATACTAAGATATACTAGAGGAAAATCTGGCGCCACTGTCTAGGGGAGCAGCGCTTCGGCGAGCGTTCCGTCATGTATCGGGCAGGCATGTTCCACTTGTCCTTAGCGTGCTCATGAACAGGCTGAAAAGTTTGCTCTGGCTGCAAAAAAGCAACAATATTACTGTAGAAGGTTCATCAAATTTGTTTAGCTATTATAAAATCGAACCCCCAAAAAGATTAAGTTGTCAGTGATTGTGTAGTAGCTTCATGCACGATGAACAAGAAAAAAATGTTACCCTTTTGTTGATTTTGGCTTCGAGATAAAAAAGAAGCCATATGGCTAGCTAAGCCAAGTAAGGCGAGGAACGTCGCTCGGCAATGGCGCCGCCCACGGTGGCCCGCGACTGCACCGAAAGATTTCCCTCTAGTATATATTAGTAATGGAACTCTATGGTATGTAGGTCTTTCGTTTCAATCAATAAAATTTCAGCTGTTAGAGTGCGCTCGTCCTCGTCCTTTTCTTCTTTGTCCTTGTTTGTTTTTGCGCAATCGGTGCCATGGATAGATTCCAACTAGGCCGGCTCGGGCTGTTGCTTCATTAGCTAGGAAGCAAGCTCCATCGCAAATTAATTACAAGCAAAAGTGTTTTGTTTCGTGCCCTCTTGTACTGAGCCCCGCTCCACTGGTCAGTCATCCTTCACAGTGGCGAAGGACACTGAATTTTTTTCGGGCGCCGGTTTGCGCAGGGTGGAGCCAAGAAACAGCTGCATGGCGCACAGAAGGAAAACGGCATCACAAGGTCGAGGGAGAAGCGGCTGGCTGGTTCGCGCATGGAGACTGGCCTCATGCCGGCTGATTGACCACATGCTCAGCAATGTGGCTCAACAGTTTGACCGAAACGCTAAAATATTTTGTAACCTAAAATATAATCAAAATATAAGAAAGTGCTTAATCAAGAAAACGAAAATACGATGGTGCTGTGTTTCCTGGTAAATGATGTTTGTAGACACGCGCACCACACAACGGTGTGCCGTGCATCGGATTTGTTGGAGTGAAATAAAAGTTGAGAACCCTTGGGAAGAATCTCGCAGATTTTTAATGACAATAGTCTTTCTAGGGCAACTTGAACGTGGAAATTTTGGTCTGTCTGTATCAATGAAAAGAGAATTTGTTACAAAACCACATACATATCAGCGCGCAGGTAGTAAGGGTACAGGGCTGCCCGAAAAACAGAAAAAAAAACCCAATCAGTTTCCAAGTACTCCAGGCAGTCAACACTTTGCACAACAAATCACTGTGGTGGTGAAACAAGCTACTCCAAAATCAATACACAAAAAGTTCACCGGTGTTCACAGAAAGAGTTCAGAAACTAGCTGAAACTCAATACGGTACAATAAGGATGCTCAGGATGTTGTTCCTGACCGCTATGAAAGCGTGTGGACCAGCGTAACAGAAAGGCTTCTTTCACCTAGAGCTGCCAACTCATTTTCTAAGTTGCCTCAGAAGGATCGACCACTCACGCCACAGCAGTGGAAACATCCCGTTGAGGTAGGGCGCGAAGACAGGCGGGCACCACGATTTCGCCACAATACAAAAGCACCAGCACACATCAAGAAGTTCACCAACAGCTCGCTTGAACGTGTGCTCATTCTTAGCTGTGAGACCAAACGAAGCCTAATTAACACAGTTCCAAAATGATTACCACTACAGGACACTCCAAGCAAGGCATCTCCAATGTTTCAGTGTGCCCGCAGTAGTTCGGGCACCGTGAGTAACGCACAACAGCCGAATCTCGCCAGACGGCCACACGTCGGAAGAACTTCCCAGCCACGCAACCAACCGAAATCCCGAACATCAGACGGAAGTGCGCCGAAGTCAGCTGATGCCAACGGATGCCGCGTTATCTTGCGACCTGCTGATTGTCTAACTGGTTTATTGCCAGTTTTTCGCACAATTCGCTTGCCGTATACTTTCCCTAAAATTTAGGCTTGGTAAGGTAGACTGGACGTTTCTCAGTGTGTTGACAACATAGGCATAAAATGGCGGTGACTGCCCGGAACTCGATTCAGCCACCCGGCCAAAGTGAAACAGAAGCTGCACAACAGGTTTATATACCCATAGAGTTTCATACAATAACAACTAGAGAGGAATCTGGCGCTGCGATCGCCTACCGCAATAGGTGTGATGGGTAGTTCTGAATTCGGATTGGCGCTCGATGGCTTGTGAAAGTTACTATGGATTGCAGGCAGTTTCGTTTGGGTTTTGGATTTACATGAATGCATTTGCCTACGCGCGCTGTTGGAAGAAGCGATCAAAAATACATTTCTACTTGAACTGCATGCCGTACGCGCCCTGATGACTCCCTGAGTGGAATGTTTTATAACCAGAGTTGCGAATCGGGTGGGTTATGAATTCATTGGCGGAATTCATTGAAGATCTGAAACACCTAATATGGGACTGTGCGCGATTTAGTACGCAAAGAGTGTGTCTCGCAGTGTCTCTGGGCCGGCCGCTCACAGTAGGACTAGAAGTGAGGGACGTGTTAGGTGCCTGGTATTCTTCCAAACATGCCTGTCTGCTACAAAAGCTTCCTACTGACCTATTAAGAAAAAGCCACACCTTGATTCAGAACTTTGTAAATAGTTGAAATCATGTGTGCGCTCGTCTCATTATAATCAATCATAAATCAATGCATTGTCGGCGTCAATTCAATCCTGGCGTAGGCAAACCAGGGCGGCTTAGCTCGGCTTGACATCGCCAACGCCATTGAAATGGGATTGTTCTCTCTCTCTCTTCTGTCGGTGACGGCACATACCTGCTGGCGGCCTCAGGAAAGTGATGGCCCTCATCAATGAAACGCACGAAAGGCGCGCGATACACCTCTGGTGTTGTCTAGTAGCGCGTCGGTCGCAGGGGCCTTCGTGTCTTCCTCCCCCGCTTCCCTGCTCGCTCTATCTCGTCTATCTTGGCTGTCTCTTCGTTCGCTAAGTTGGCAAGGTGCCGACAGCGACGCGGAAACCACAGGAGCGCGCCGCTTTAGAGCGACGCTCAACTCAAGACAATAGTGAGTGCGTTTGGAGAGAGGGACCTCAAGCCAAGCCCCGAGACGGCGGTGGCGTTTGCTGCTGCGGCGTGGCGGTCCCACCGCTGCCTCTGCCTTCGACTAATTTTGTTTTCCATAGACTACAACACTTGAATTGTTTGCAAGTGTCCTTGTAGTTTGTAAATTTGGGCAACAAACCTTGAATAGCCAATTCGTTTTGCCGAATTTATATTTCAGTTGCAACGATTACCAGCAACGGGTACAGACATTTTAGTACGCAAGCACTTTGGCTGCCGCTACCGTGGTTTGGTAGGCGGCGCACGGCGATACCACATGTGCGTGTATGTATGTATGTGATGTGATGTGATGTATGTATGTATGTATGTATGTATGTATGTATGTATGTATGTATGATGTATGTATGTATGTATGTATGTATGTATGTATGTATGTATGTATGTATGTATGTATGTATGTACGTAGTATGTAGGTATGTATGTATGTATGCATGTATGTATGTACAAAAAGAGCAGAATACCAAAGGCTTCCAACATGTGATGGCGCAAACGAAATGAACAATAGTTTAATAACACTCCAGAATGGAAGAGAGCTCTATTGGCTGGGTAAGAAGACTGCACCCGGCCCAGATGATATACACTATGAAATGCTCGCACATCTTGCGGGCACTTCTGAAGAGTTTTGAAGTCCGAAGAGTTTTCAAAGAGTCTTCAAGACTGAAAAGTCTGAAGTCGAAGAAGCACTTCTGAAGAGTTTTAACAAATCTGGGAATTGGGAAGATTGCGAAAGCCTGGAAGAAAGCATTTATTGTAGCATTCCTCAAACATGGAAAGCCACCAACCCACCCTAGTAGATATAGACCCATAGCCCTTACCAGCTGTCCAGCCAAGATGTTTGAACTTATCGTACATACCATAATAAGCTTGCTTCTACAATCAAACAAACTTCTCGTTGTTCACCAGTGCGGTTTGCAAAAATCATGCTCAGCAACTTACCATAATGTCCGCCTCGAAAATACCGTAGGAGAAGCATTATAGGATGGTATTCGTTGAAAAAGTTAGCGGGTCAATTTCTTCGCTTGGCAACACTGGAATGGCCACAGACATGGCCGATGCGCCACGGACACGGCGCAGCCTGGGCCACTGCGGCCGCACCCGAAGAAAAAAAAGACACCGGCGTGCGTCATCTGCTCCGTTCCAATCCCGATTCTAAACTGTGGCGCCAACAGGATGTTATTAATCGCACTCACAGTGAACTCGACGCAATACTTTGTGTTCGGCGAAGAGTTCGTAACGTGAAACACAGTCATGTGTTTCACTAGTCGTGCTTAGCACGGACAAGTGCCGCCATCCCGCGGAGCCCGACGTAACGAGTGACGGCGCACTCACATGGTTGCATGGAGGAGAACAGGGGTGCCTGATCCGCAGGCCGTGCGCACAACGTCGCCTAGCAACAGACGCTATGGCGGCGCACACTTGGTTGCCTGCATGCATTCCACGCCATTGAATACCGAGGATACACAAACAACACTGCCTTTTTTATCTTGAGAAGGCTTACCGACACTACATGAGGTTTGGAATAATGCATGATTTGGTAGAATTAGGCATCCGTGGAAGAATGCTGAATTGCCTGAACGACTTCATGACAAATCATTCATTTCAAGTCCGCCTGGCTCGAGGAATTTTTGTACAGGAAAACGGTTCCCTCAGGGGGTCTTCTAAGCACAAGACTTTTGTCGTAAAAATGAACCTCATATCCAAAATAATTTCGAAGTCTATTAAGTATTCTGTACTATGTTGACAGTCTTCAAACAGTTTTGTACATCCTCCAATGTACCGACATGCGAGAGACAAGTACAGTTGACTATAAATTGACTAACAACATGGGCAGACAGAAATGGTTGCCAGTTTTCACCAAACAGAACAGTGTCTATAATTTTTCCCACTCAAATAAGGCTTGCAGACCGACCCCATACGGCACCTGAAGGAAATCGTATCAGGGCAGGCGCGGGTACCAGAAGGCGGGAGTAGTGAGGGCTGCTCGTCGAGTAAAGGATACCACGCCGGGATGATGTGTGGCCGCATCGGTGATGACCTCCCCCTCGTGGGGCTAGGATAGGTCGTCCGCCGGATAATCAAATAAAGTCTTTCACTCACTCCACTCACCCGTAAAGAATGAACACAAAGTTCTCAAACCTAACCTTTGACAAAAACTCACTTTCCTTCCCCACATCAATCGCTAAAAAAGAAAGCACCCGAGCTCTAAACATACTTAAAGTCCTGTCACGCAACACTGCTGTTCCGACAGATCATGCCTTCTAAAAGTTCATCGCTCGGTGTACGCTCCTGCTTAGACTATGTTACAATTGTGGCATGGCTCAGCGAGGCAATCCTACTTGAAACGACTGAACCCAATACATAATTTAGGTTTAGCGTGCTGGACACATTACCTGGGAGTTCCCAAAGAACAAACCAACTACCACCTATACTTTCCCTCCTGTATGCGCTTTGGCACTGACACACTTAAAAAATTAAAATAAAAAGCAGATACCGCGTGATCACATCTTACAGGAGTTTCTGCCACTGAACTGGAAATGCAAAAATTACACGGCTTTTACACAGACGGGTAGGAAACATCACACTATGCTGGGAGGGTAGTAATACAAGGGATGTGGGAGATGGTCATCAGGCTACCTCTGTGCGCCTCGGTTTTGGCAGCAGAACCTTACACCATTGCTGAGGGTTTAGAAAGAATAACGAAAAAAAAAAGAATTCCGAAAAGTGTTATCTAAGCAGACTCTCTCAACGCAATCACAGCACTACATTACATAAATGGAGCTCAACCGTTCATAAGAGACAAAGTAAACAATTTAGTGGAAGCCAGAACACAGGGACCGGAAATTAAGCAGTGCTGGCATCTTAGCCACGTTAGAATCAATGTAAATGAGAGAGCCGATGCATGTGCCGCACAGGCCGGTAATAGAACAATAAAACAAGTACAGATTTCTCATACCGACTGCATAAAATTCATAAGGAGTAAACTGACAGAAAAATGGCCGTCCTCGTGGGAAAAGAAAACCAAAAACAAACTTCACATAGTTAAACCCACTATAGCAGAGTGGGAATCAAGCAGACACAAAGAACGCCTCACAGAAGTTATGTCGTCTCCGCAGAACGCCTCACAGTGACACATAACGTAAATTTGTTATTATGAAACAAGATAAACCGATATGTGAAGAATGTGACCTAGAGCTAGCAGTAAGCCACATCTTACTCTAATGTGCAAAATTTGAGGTCACCAGAAAAAAAACATCATAGGCTGTTCTACAACGAACACATTTTATTTCACCCCAGTTTACTTTTAGCAGAGGATGCTCTTGTTAATAATTTCCCGTTTCTAGTTATGTAAAAGGAGCAATGGTCCTAAGCAAGCTGTAATGTGTTAAACACTGAGTCATTATCCACAAAACAAAACACAGAACCTCCTGTTTGGCGCATGATAGCCTTAGTTGCTTATGTGCCATAAAACACAACACAACACTACAAAACACGCATACATGCATATAAATAAGCACACGAGCACCTTTGGTACTTACTTAGCTCTATTCAAGCAACGAACTTTGTTCTTTATTCGACAAAGCGCAAGAAATATAGAGAGAATTCCTAATTCCGTGCTACCGTGACGTAATACGGCAGGAGTGACGTTTTCTGGGCAAGCACTAGTAACATGGTTATCAGTGCGCTAAATGCACGTTAGCATTGAAGTGAAACGGTCAAACGGAACTAAAGACCCCACAACAGTCCTCCTGTCAAGTTTCTTGGCGGTGGCTTAGATCGGTGCCGTTAATCGCAAAAACAAGATGCTCTGACGTCATAGAGAAATCTCCGTAAAGTGGCTTGGGATTCGCCACTGCTTCATTTGCTTAATTTACTGTGTCGATTATTAAAGTTTCCGGTAAAATTGGTATCGTTGTTATCAGGACAAATCCGTATTTTTAATAAATCAAGCTTCTTCTTTGTCTCCGTGGCCCCTTTAAAGAGCCATGAAGAGAAAATACAACTTCGTTTAATTTGAAAGAACTAGGATTAAGTATCTCACTCAGCGCCATTACAGCCACAAAAGATGTTTTTTAACAAAAAAAGCAAGAAGTATTTAAAAACTTTCATATTTTGCGCCACAGTGACGTGTTATGAGCAAGAATGACGTCATAAGGACCAACAATAGAACATAATTTTCAGTGCGTTAACTGCACGATAGCATTCAAGTGATGCGGTCAAATGGAACTAGAGGCCCCATTACAGACGTCCAGTCATGTGTCGACACGACAGGTCAGCTGGGTGGCTACCAATCGCACAAACAAGGTTCCGTGACGTCATAGAAAAGTTGCAGGAAATTGGCTACGGGGTCGAGACTTCTTCACACGTTTTCTTTAATATCTCCGTTATTTATTCGAAGATTGCGATGATATTGGTATCATTGTTATCGGGACTAAGCAGTCTTTCTAATAAACCCAACCTGTATTTTGTCTTCATGGCTCCTTTAAGCATTGGCGCATGCGTACACCTAGAGCACATAGCAATACTATGAGTATACCTGTAATCATGCTAGCAGAGAAGCGGAAATAAGGGTTATGCCATAGTACGACCTTATTAATTCCAATTAGAGAGAGAAGATGGTAAAAACCTACGACCCGGCGCAAAATAATTTATAATGTTTGACTTGTTATTGCATGCGCAAATTTTCGTGCGAATGTAATTTAACGTAGGTTTAGTTGAATATATCAGTTCTGATTGCGCCTTCATAAATTATGATATGCTTGAATTTCGTAGCAAGCCTTGTACTTGCTCTATTAACGCATGTGCTCTCATTGCTACAATATACACTGCGAATGTTAAAAGATACTAATAATGTACAACATCATTGGTTAATGGGCAATAGTTAAATTCATTGGCGAAATTTCGGATAATATAACTTGATTGGAAGTGACCTGATAACAGGTGGTCGACCCGTGCGGTATGTTGACCTGGATGTTGAAGAGCGCAATCTGTTTCCCGAATTCTAGGTCATGTTCCATAACTAAGGGGTCGTCGATCGAGCTAGCTTCACCGAGTCTGAACTACATGTATGGTGGCACAGAATTAGGGTATGTCTGTGAGGCGCTGTATGGGGCATGGGCTGTAGTGCTTTTGAGAGCAAAGTGGCAAAGCAAAATTATTTTCCGGGCATAAAACAGGGACGCATTTCCTTCTTCCGGATTCTAAGCTCCACACAGCTCAGAAGTTTAATGACCCTAAGCTTGGGGATCTGTATAAAAACGAGCGCTATATCAGCCGCTTCACAGTATCGGACTTCAAGCCTGAGCCACATATCACCTTGTGCCCAAGTCCTCTACTGTTCAAGTGTGGTAAGATGGAACTTCGTTTAGTTTCTCTGCTTGTATAGACCAAGTTGCCGGTATGATATGTTGTGCCAAAAGTTTAGTGCTCAACTTCGTGTTTATCCCAGGACTCTTAGTGTAGTTTAGCTTGCGTCGTACAAAAGGGTTAGCAGGAAGGGGATGATAAACGTTTTATCGTCTTCTGTGTTAGATATTTCTGTATAATCTTTTCGTCGCTCCTGCAGATTTCATCAGCGCTGCCGACATGAAGCTGCTCATCGCTATCATCTTTCTGACTTCACTTCTTGCCCTGAGTGAGTTTTTTCTACCTAATAACGCCTCCCTCGCAGAGGTGCTTTAAGGCTTTAAATTACAGGACTTGAAGTGACAGCGTGTAAGAAAAAAAAAACAATCCAACTTGCAAGGCATGGCCGTTTCTGTAGATAACTCCGTCTGTCATTCGGAAAAGATTGAAAAAAAGGATAATTTTAGCAAGGTAATTGGCGTCGCCTTCCTAAATTGTATGGCACATTTTTAAAATTCACATGGCAGATTTGTTCACAAACGGTATCTCGATATTCCTGAAATGCTTCTTTGTTGCCTACAGTGCTCGTCTAAAGTGCAACTTCTGGCAAATAAACCAGCTTTATACGCCGAAAAATAACCAGGGTATGTCAGAAATTCTAGACGTCACCTTAAAAAGTAATCGTTAATAGCCGTAACCAGCTATAAGCTCTATTTACTCGCAGGTTTAAATCACGTCGTAAAATACAAAAATAATGTTTTCAGATGGCTCGTAAACATATTCAAGAACCAAAAAACCTAAAAAATATAAAAACCGCCAGACAACAGTTTATTTATCTTGCTAATTTGCGGACTTTCAAACTGTTTAAAACGTTTACATTAAATAATCTTCATTACTGCAGGCTTAAAATATTACAAACGAGAGGAAACAGGGGGTGCATATTTGATGTTGCGAGTACATAATTATGTTGGGAAATAGTCAAGCATTATTGCCGTAAATGTAGCATGGTGACGTTTCAACTTTGGACACTCTTGACACCTCCTTTTGACAACCTCCTAGCCAGCCTATTGTTGGTGACGAAGCGCCCAATTCGTACTTTCATTTTCTGTGCACAGGAGAGGTTAAAAAAAGCTCACATTATAACAAAAAAAATTTCCGGTGACTGGCACAGAATTCCCAGGTGTCCAGTCTTGTTCAAATTTATTCACACACACTTTTATGGGTTACTACATGTAGTTTATTGCTCTTGTAGCGTCGAACGAGGGTTTTATTGTTGTGTACACGTTAGTACTATACGTATGTGTCCCGAAATAGGTCAAAGTTTTTTTCCGATACAAAGAGTGAAAATATAGTCTAGATTTGACCGAATATAATGTTTCAGCTCAAACTAGTCGCCACGTTTGGTATAAAACTTTTTTTGTGTGTGAGAGCTGGGGAAGACCCACTTGATGAAAAAAATCACAGACGTGTCCGAGTAATTTATTAGGAAAAATGGGTTGGGCTTGTGGGGGCTAGAGACTTTAGATTTCACGAACGCTTTCTTTCCGGTACATGAAGGCTCATTAGCTGCCCCCCCCCCCCCTTCCTTTCAAGAAAAATTTCACCCATTAAGGTATCAAACGAAGGTTCATATCTTTGGGCACCGAAGTTTCTAAAAAAGTATTTTCTCGTAGGATTACTCACGAATATGTCGACAAAAATTTTAGAATTTAAAAAACTATCACCTCTAATGAGGTTAGATGAATGACATCTAGCTTAAGCTGGTTTTCAAAATCAACTCAATATCACTTCGACTGCACCCTCCTCCTTACAGAAGATATTTAAAATAAAGTTCAGGGTAGCTACAAATTTCACTCCTGGATAACCCAGAGCGCCTAAACTTGTTTCTACAAAAACATCACATTTCTAAGGCCCACAAGGTTAACGAAGAAGTTGTTTCGTTTTCTGACTGCTCATACTAAGATCCCAGAATAATATTTTTGTTTTTAGAAATTTCAGCCCTAGCCGGGTTAAATGGTTGAGAATGTTTTCACGAATGTTTTATTTCTTAGGACAATAAAAACAAAAATTCTGCTTGAAGAAGGGTAAACGAATTAGGATTGCCTCAAAATCTCGTTAGCAGGTAATTTTACAAAATTTGTTTTAACAGCGCAGCTGTTTAGCGAATTGTAATTTTTTGTGTCCGCAGTTAAAAATACCAAGAAATTACCGAGCGCCCGAACGTGAGCGCGCACACATGAGCGCGGGCCTCGCAGCGACCTCCGGCCAGTTAACAAAGCCAAGAAAACGCCTAGCGCTCGTGTATTCGTGCCTCGCGACGACCGCCCAGTGCCCCCTGCATACGTTTGTCAAGGTCATCATACCCACTTACAGAGATTGACCAAGATTGGCAAAACAAATTTCCAGCGTTAGCTGTAATCGTGGCAAATAACACTTGCTCGAAATGAGAAAGACGAGTTATAGCGTACGCCCCTCCTAGATGATGTCCAATGACTATCACTTCGAGAAAAAGAAGCAAACCGGCTGCAATCGTGGAATTAAACCTTCGTGGTGGTCGTGAATTTTGCGTACACCTTCGGTACCTTCAAGTTTTACGCATTAGTGTGAGCTTTCTGCATTTTATTTACGTTACATATTCACTCCCGGAAATGTCTCATGACTGATTTGGAAATTTTAAACTGTTTCCACATATATATGATTGAGAAATGGCGCCGTAGAAACATTGCCCGTCCTGAAACTCTGGGCCTAACGACGATTCTTCCGCCAGATTTCTTCCGTGACGCACGATGTCAATATTGGTGGTTCCTTCAACATTTTTTAATTAAAGCTGTGAAGAAGTGTTAAACGTATTTTTTGAACAGCCTCGATACTTCTTAAGCTCGTGAAGTATCAGCGTCTGCGTCTACACGAGAGTAATCAAAATGCCCCAAAACAAACTCCAAGATTTTTATAGTCAGCCCCCCAGACGACTCCCTGGTTCGACTATCCCATATTAAATATCCTCCCCCGCAAGGTGTTCAAATGGTACCGGACGTTGTGCTCCTTCAAAACAAGTAGCCGATTACACGCACCGAATCGTCTTTTTTGCCAGGTTCTTCCTCCTCCGTAACAAATTGCCATCAATTACCATTTATTACAATTATATTTAAATTATTATATTTCCCTGCTACCGCTCTTGCCTGCAACTCTTGTTTGCGAATTCCCCTGCTTGCAACTCGGTTCTGCTACCTTAACGCAGCATGAGTTTGCTTGTGCACGGCCGCTCGATGGAAAGGAGGCTTCCGTAAAGGTGCAGACACCGTGTAAAGGCAGGCTGCAATGGTGATGATGATACTGGCACAGGCATGGCGAACAGCCACCATCTTTCCTAAAAAGTCAACGATGCACATACACGGGCGAAGTTTCGTGACGGGCGAAAGGAAATGTTGGGACCAAAGTTGCGACAGGCAGGTTGTAACAGACAACCGATTTCTGTAGAGTCCATGTCTTCTAGCTCAAATGAAAGCCAGGATTTTATACAGTGGAGTCGTTACAAGAAATGTCTAAATAAATCTGCAAAAATAATTTTAATTGGGCACTAAACTTTCTGAAATCTGAAAGGTAGCGCCAGGCACTGTGTAAACGGGACACCACCGTAGGTGTACAAACAACTCCGTCGGTTTCAATGCGCAACTGAAAAAGCGCATACTAAAGGAACAGCTAGAAAGACTGCAATTTTGTTTTTGTATTAGCTGGGGACAAGTTTTTGGATACCTCTTTTTATCGCTCATCTCTCGTACAGTTAAAAGTGGGTCGCCGCGGCACAGCTCACTGGCATGGTTGTGCGCATTCGTTTTGGCAGCCTGCGTACAGCTGGTAGATTTAAATGTTCCTCTTTCAAACATTCTAGGACCCTATCAGGGAAACCGTTTGGTTAAAGGTGCTTCAAGTGATGCCCTTTCATTTGGGATAGAGGGCATATATTGCTGAAAAATCGGTTGTATGTCCCTTTTAGGTGGCAGTGCAAAGAGGACGACAACAGTGTGAGAGAGAGAGAGAGAGAGAGAGAGAGAGAGAGAGAGAGAGAGAGAGAGAGAGAGAGAGAGAGAGAGAGAGAGAGAGATTTAGTGGTTGCGGCAATGTTATCCGAGCCGCTGCGCTTGGCTTGCTAAGCCAGATAAGAAAAATGGTAAAGTAATCAGAGATTGTAGGAGTGCCGATACAGTGCGTACTGGGAAAGGAGCATTGGTTGACTTGAAACAGCGGTGGCACTGGGAATCCTTATAACTGCAGTTGGGTTATCGGTGCAGAAAGGGTAATACTTCGTATGCTTCTTTACTTTTCGGTGAAGCAACCGGTCGTCCTGGACATAGCGGGAGTCGGCAACCCGCCCGTCGCATGGGCTATCATGGTGAGAACAACACTTGAACCACCAGCTTTCGATGATGTCGTCTTTGATTTGAGACAAGAAAAAAATTAGAAGGAGATCCCGACACTCCAAGGAAATCCCATGGTTCATACTCAGCACAGTTTACTCATATAAAACCAAGCAGATAGGCGGCCTACAACGCAACTTCTGCGAACGAAAACAATGCGCATATTATTTGACTTAAAAAGAGCGTCACGCTTGCATTGCCGTAATGGTACCACAGCGCATATCGAAGTTCTGTGTAAAATTGCATGCTAAACGTCGTCATTGGCCGTAATTCTTTCCTCGGCTCCGTGGATTAGGCAGTCGAATGCCTTGCGATGAAGCTGAGCAACATGGCTCTCTTAAAGTGCGCCAGGATGTCTCAGGGGATGTGGAGCATAAAATTAATCAATCGCGTGAACACCCGCCCCGAGTGATCGTTAAGCATGTTTAACAAGACAACCGCTATTTCACGGGATTGGCCGGATATGTGCTGTTTTCACCAGCTGGACGTAGACTGCGCCAACCAGCGTCTCCCTCTGTATTTTGTGTCTTGTTGTTACCTGCGTAGGACTAGCTAAAAGGGGTGCAAGAGTTCGTCGACCTCTAGAATTCTGCGTTGCACGGCCAAAAAACTGTTGCTTTTTGCAGCGGGTGTGACAAATATGTAACAACTACGTCATTTTCCAAATTTTTCTTTTGAAAACACAGGATTGCTCAGAACCACGATGGTAAGCACAGTCGGTGCCGTTGGTACGGCGCATGCCTAGCTAACGGAGTTAAACACTCGTTCTCATACATTGTTTCAGCGTTGTTTCAAGGGGCGTAAATGGACTAAACAATGCCACACACAAACTCAAGGGGAATGGGGTTGGGGGTTCATTTAACTGTTTTTATTTTGATACACCGAATTTACCGGCAGGGTGGGAAGTGTAGGACATGTTGGAGAGAAATCCCTATGATGGCACGTGCAAACTGAACCTAGTTATACGAGGCAGATACCCCTTACAAGTGTAATCTTAAATAAAAGTACATGCGCCAGCCCCTATAGGGAATATATTCTACGAACCAGTATCGTTTAGGCGAAGCTTATATGGCAGGGGTGCATGCATTTTTCGTGTCTGCGAATAAAAGTCCCGAGGCTGCTGGTGCCTTTGAATAGTGAGGCGATTTTTATTGCGAGGCGCTGGAAATCGAACGCCAAGGTGTGTGTGTAACCCAGTGTTGTACACGTTCCTCTAAAATAGGAACGAAAGCTCGTTCCTCGTTACTTCCCAATTTTGAAACGAGTTCCCGTTACAAGTTCCTTTATAGCGAAAGGAACGCGTTCCAGTTCCACTTCGAAAATTGGAACGTGTCGTTACATTAACGTTACAATTAGGTTTTTAAATTAAAATATTTTGTCGGATAATCCTGGGGCGAAATTAATTGAGAAATTTAAAACTCACATCGAACTACGTATATCATACGAATATTAACACCGCCGGCAGCAGATTATCTGGTAATGAAAATAATCAAAAGAAAATCTCCTAGGCGAATTTTTTCAGGGAGCACAGGACAAACTCCAGGCGGCTCTGGGACATTTCGATGCAGGATGTTTCGGTGCGGAAATTTCGGTGTACGGACATATCGGTGTACGGGCGTTTCGGTGCATGGACATTTCGGTGTACGGACATTTCGGTGCGCAAACTTTTCAGCGACCAAATTATCCGGTGCTTGCCTGTTTGCGACAGCCGTTATATTTTTATTTCCGCTTAACGTGGGTTATGGGCAACAATCTGGGGCAGTGAATTTATTTTTTTTTTTTTTTTTAGAAATTCTACATTTATATATTTTTGTTTAATACCTATTCCTGGGGACACCTGTTTTGCAGCCCATTGAATTTTTAGCACACGTTTTTTTTTATTTACGACAGGTTGTTAATTTATATTCCCTCTTTTTTAGCTAAGACAATTAACCGGTGTTTACGATGGTCCGACGCCTTTTTTGTATTTTTTAAATTACACAACCTCAAATTACATAAATTACATGCACACACTCAATATCCAAAACGTAACAAACATTAGCTAGCCCCCCAGAATGCAGAAAACCTTATGAAGGGTATTGCGTCGGCTGGGCTGCCTTGCTAAAATGAATTTGCGAACACTGGTCTAGGATATTGTCGTGGAGGAAGAACGGGCCTTTTTGAAAACAGCCGCAGCTTCTAATGTCCTAAATGTTGATTAAGCGCGTACGGGTTGTGCATACAAATTGCACCCATCCTGTTCGGGAAAACCAACCTTCGTTTTATGTTTACATGCCTACATTCACCACATTTTAATTCTTTGTCCTAGCGCCCACCCCCCCCCCCTCTGCGCCTACACGCTCGAATCTCGACCAGATTTCTTTTTGAGTCATATTATTTTCGGTTTCCCCTGAAAATCCTACAGGCGTGGCGGAGTTCACGGTCTCCGAAGCATCACCGCAGTGATACAGGAAAAAGCTTTACATTCACCAGGAGCTCACGAAACCTCTATAATGTGACACAAAAAGCCACCCAAAAAGCCGCTGAGAACACAATGGCCACTATCGTTTGCTGGCTACGCCCTTCCGCGCGTCGCGGTCATACCGATGGCGCCCCCACTCCAGGAATCGCTCTTTCTTCGCCTTCAGTCTCCCCATTGGGAATTAATTCTTCAAGTCGCGCATATCATGGACACCCCAGGCATACATTGCTTTCTCCCATTATAAGGAGCAAAAAAATTGAATAGGCTAGTGTGACGAGAGCGGCAACAGTCGTCTTCAAGTTTTCGAAGTCCAGTTGACGCAATGGTGAACCACAAGTGACACCCCTCTCTCTCTACCAAGGGGGCTGGTAGCGGCGGGGCTCAGCCTTCCCCTCCCCTAAGTAACGCCACCGTAAGTGCGATCGTTGGTTGGTTAGTTTTAAGTAGAACCGACACCGAATGCAACGAATACGAGATTGATTGAGAAAATATTTAAAACGGAATGCACACGCGCTTAATCTACCTCGTTTTTCTGTTTTTTTTTCGCGGATGTTTTGCTATGGGGGGGGGGGGCAGGATGGACTAAAAGAAGCAGCGTCTTGCACCGTTGGCTGAAGTGAAAGCAAAGCGCTTTGGTAACACTTAAAGTAGTAGGGTTGTTCACATGAATGGTAAAATAAAAAAAAAAAGGTTGAACGGATGCAAATTAACAACGTTATATTTTACCATCTAGTACAGAAATTGGGTTTTACGTGGCAATGATCCGCCAGTGTTCAGCGTTCGTTTCCACACACGGTGGCGGAAGCACAAGTCTCGAATGTAAAATCATATCAAGTCACGAAATTACAATATTAAATCTAAAATGTTCAAAGAATGCCTGGGACATCCCGTGACTCAAAATGTCTGGACCAAGACGTCATGCACCAAAATGTCCGTGCACAGAAATGTCCGCACCGAAACGTCCTGCGCGTAAATGACCGACACCGAAATCTCCGGATACCGTATTAGACAATCTTTCCCCTCCAGGGACCAATTCTATCGGCCAGACGCGCGTCCTGGCCTCCCCAGGCAAACGATGAAAGGTGAAAAGCATTCTCGCGGCTACGCTATTCACCCGTCGAACGCCGCGTAAGTTCAACCAGTATGAAAGCAAGCACAAGCTGCGGCCTGCTGCGTGGTTATTCTTCTGCCTTTGACCTTCGAGGAAGCACTTACGGCTGAAGGGCGGGAAGATAAACGCAGTAGCGACTTGTGGATTTTTGTACTCGAGCCTTGGCACCAAAAACAGGCAAATCCTAGCGATGTAACGGCGTTCGTGTCGTTCCTTCAAAAACGTAACGAGTTACCGTTACAGTTCCACCGACCCTTAATGTAACGGTGGCGTTCCTCCGTTCCTCCAAAAAGGAACTAGTTCCAGGAACGTCCTTCCTTGTAACGCCGTTCCGTACAACACTGGTGTAACCTCATGCACGGCCGCTCGATGGAAACTAGTTTCCATCGAGCGGCCGTGCCTCATGTTTTCAAACGGCCGATGAGAGAGGGTGACCGCGCAGTTATAGACGAAGCAGCTCACGAAGCAGCTCAGTGTCGAGCGCGGCACTCACACAGAACGCGCCGAGGAAACATTTCTTTCATTTTTGCTACTTCACTTACACAATGAAGTGGTCCGAGTGTGGGGCAGACATAGGATTGGGTTTCATGCACTTTTGCTCTATGTGTTCAGAAATTCCTTGCGGCAAAGCCAACTTTAGCACCAATGCGCCGCAGAAAACGGCCGCAACTGTATGTGTTTTTCTTAACGATGACGGCCGTTGACGCCCAAGAGAAACAAAATTACCTCGTATAGACCATTTACAGCGACCACTTAGGCCCTCCTTAGCCAGATGGCGCCACCACTGCACTCGCCACTACTGGCCTTTTTCATTTCGGTTTCGCCGTAGACTCCAATTGCTATACCCGAAGTGAGTAGTTTGCAAAATGCGTTAGGCGCGAAGAAAACTGATAATTTAATATTGTGGACGTAGTCGGGGCTTATGCTGGTCGTCGCGAAAGGGAACGGGACGATTGCGGGAGTGCTCCAATGTATGCGGGAGCAGTGAAGTTTCCGGCGCGGTACCACCGGGCGTTATTCGGTCATTCGTTCCCAACAGTACAGGTTTCCTCCATAGGTGGCATATGTCGCACTTATTACGCCAGGTAGATCATACGAAGAGTACAAAACCACCGAGAAAAACGTTACCAATTACAACTGTGGCTCGGAACGTATGCCAAGTCTGCTCCCTCAGCGAGTATCACGTACCTTGCAAAGGGCTCTCTCGAGGACACCGGTAACTGAAATCTTGAGGGATACATTTCGCTGCGCAAGTCGTTGAATTGGGCTATACTAGCGGAATGGTTTCCGAGTAGTCCAATGCACAGTCACAACTGAGGCTGCACAAAATGGAAGTTCGAAACTTCAACTCTCTAATTACATAGTATGTAGGGTTCCAATCGGCTGCATACATGGTTATCGCAGTCAGCCATTA
Source organism: Haemaphysalis longicornis (assembly GCA_013339765.2). Taxonomy (NCBI): domain Eukaryota; kingdom Metazoa; phylum Arthropoda; class Arachnida; order Ixodida; family Ixodidae; genus Haemaphysalis; species Haemaphysalis longicornis. The sequence continues at coordinate 73,543,360 of CM023458.1, forward strand.
GGTGGTCACGAGTAAATAAAACTTGCTGCAGCATATCTGGCGAAAATTAATGCACAAATGCATAAGTAAAAATAAAAACTAAGGGCACATACAAAAAAGTTGTGGTTGTTTCCTCTTCCATAGGAACCGGTAATACACGAAAGTGAAATGTGCATTCACAGGACTAGCTGAATGTTTATTGTGCATCGATATGAACTTGCACGTCGCTATTTCGTCAGAATGGCATCTGCTGCCGCCGGCGCGCCGCCGGCAGCAGATCGCGGAGGCCACGCAGCACCATCTGAAAGGAAGGCTAAGGCGCGTTTGTCGTCCCGTTCACGCGTCGGCTCGCAGCGCAGTCGGAAGAGCGCCGCGTACCTCCCGTCGTGGCCAGAGATTCGTGGGATCGAAACCGGGCGCCGCTGCGTCAATGGCACTTTTTCTGGCGACGTCACTTCCGTGACGGATGTCACATCACCAAAATCTTTGTGTAGCTGGGCATAAAACACTTTATTGTCAAAACTGTCATGTCCCATATGCTACCAAACCAATTAAGGCTACCAAAGCCTTATGTGCCAGCTCGGTAAATATTTGTATGCGTTAAAAAAAGCTTGATCCACCGATTTTAAAATAAACTTCACTGTACGCGCAAAATATTATTTCGCGATTTTCGCGCGAGCGCGCCTACCGTTAATTGCCACGCATATGCGACCTTTTCGTCCACTGTAGGCGCCATAAGACAGTTTCAACGTGCGTGTTTCCATAGCCGCGGGTTAGCACATACCGAACAGGCAACAGCTGATAATGTGGAGCAGGTATACAAGGCCGACCGCGCCACCTCTAGTCAGATAACATTTATAACGCTGAGAACCGCACCTTTTTCATCACGCGTCGAAACATGAAGAAGTGGTAAAGGAGTAAACACAAGTTCCACACCCATGCAGGATTATTATGTTTCAATGCCCTTCATACTCATAATATAATGCATCCACAGCCAACCATTCTAGCGTAGGCCGGGAAGGAGAGCTTTCAAAACAAGCTCTACAACGTTATTACTACACGTGGAATTGTGTTTTATTACACGATGTTACAGCCCTTAGGCTGTTATTTTGTTACTATAAGCGAGTACGTATAAATAGAAAAGAAAAACTAAACCCACCGGTCAGCTTTATTTGGACAAAACGCGGGAAAAGGAAACTTGGCTACGAACGCCAATCAGTACAGCGCTCGAACAACCTTTATGCGGAATCCTTTTGTGACTAAGCAATCTCTGAACGTTGGCGCACCCTGCCTATTTGGACAGCAAGCCCCCATCCATAGAAACACTACTAAAAAAAATTGGCTGCGCATCTACTCCTTTCGTTGCAAATGTCGACAATGGCCAAGTAAATGGCGATATTGGCCAAGTAAATGCCTTTCTTCGCTTTCCCGCTCACCGCTGATGCTGTTCCTCTTCCGTCGCGCTCCTTTCAAGGTAAACAGGTTAAATGCTTGCTCAAGTCGGTTTAAATTTACCGCGTTCCACTCCTCCAGGCAGGGTGCCTCGATGCCGGCGCTGCCACACGGTGGAGACGCGCGTGAATCCAGGCGCCCTACTTCAGCGTTTATAGAACCACGTTGCCCTACTCCACGTGCGTTGCAAGCAGAACGTGGAACCTATCTAGTGGAACCTTTCGTAACTGTTGCCGCTTAATTTGTTAAAACGCCGTCAGAACCTATGGTGGAGCGAGCGACTGCAGGTGACGGCAGAGTGAGTTTTTTTTCTGCGGTGGGTGTAGTATTTCATTTCGCAAAAATCAAGCATCTATAATTTTGTTATAAAGGAACACTGCAAATATCACTTCCGTATTAATTTGTTGATTGATTGTAGGGTTCAACGCGCCGACGCAACGCAGGCGATGAGGCGCGCCGTAGTGGAGGGCTCGGGATTCATTTTGACCACCTGGGGATCTTTAATGTGCGCCGAAATCTCGTACACACGGGCGTTTTCGCTTTTTTCGCCTTCATCAGAAAAGCGGCCGCGGCGGCCGGGAATCGAGCCCGCGACCTCGTGCTCAGCAGCGCAGCGCCTTAGCCACTGAGCCACCGCGGCGGGTCGTAATTTGTTGTCTAAAATTTGTGTAATGCCTTGTTCTTGTTCAACAATGTTGACAAGTCTGAACATTACACCGGACTTGGACGTGTAGGTTTGGCTGCGAGTATATAAGGCTGTTTCGCAGAGCTTTTATCACTGTGGCCGTGTGGCTGAATCTAGTCACAGACAGACAGGCAGACAGACCAAAATTTCGGGGTTTGGGTAGCCCAAGAAAGACTATCGACATTAAAATTGCCAAATTTGCCAATCGGGCCGCATCAGCGACCACCACGGCCAGAAAAGCGTTCTCAAAGGCCAGCCATGCCGAATGACGTCACGCCGACCAACTTGACCGCGCCCAGGGCGCCGTGCTGTAAATGGTCTATACCTTCCTCGCAAATTCTTGTCACCACTATGTCGTGTGCTAAACAACTTCGCTAGTCATCGACCTCCACACAGTGAAGTGGCTTATGATTTACGTCTTTTTGTGTCGCTTTGTTGATAACGTATGAATTAGACCCCAAACGAGCAACTCTTCACCGGCTCATTTACCCGGAAATCACGCCATGATTTTCAACCCACGCTATAATGTACTGATATATCTACACGTTTAAACAATTTGGTCGTACGTTTATGAAATCCAGCAATCACGCTCTTCTTAGAGTTCCTTGTCTCCCCTGTCATAAAATAGTCTTCCGAATACGAGTTTAGCTAATTCTGCTCAGGGCATCAAGCTTGCATGCCTTCGCTGGTGGTGCTTCGCCCGACTGTATGCAGATCCACCGACGAGAAATTTTGTTTTGGTTATTACTGAAAGGATAGATTTTTCACAAGCTTATTGGCCCTTCTTTCAATTTTTAATCTCGACTGAATCATTAATCGAGCAAAAATTTCAAGTTGTCTCAATCCAGACAGTCTTCGGTTAACGTCGAGAAAGCGTTCGAATATTACGCTCAATGAGTAGTGGATTTCGCAGATGTCCTAAAACATGCATGCCAAAACACTTCAAATTCGTTATTTGCTTGCTTAAAAGTGCGCATCACTCAAAGGCCTTTAACCTTACTCTTCTGTATTCCTTCACAGGTCATCAGGAGCAAGAACGTGGATATCCCGGTAAATATGGCAGCCTACTAATAATTACATTTATTTTTTGGAAATTTGTCAGGACTTGTCAGCCACCTAATTCTTTGCACATATAGAACAAAGGTAATTCCTTCAGTGGGGTTTCTGTGAAGCGTTAAGGGCACTTTTTTGGCACTGTCAGTGTTTGTTCACAAATGTAGTGTACTGCTGCTCCGTCGACGCTCTGTGGCAACCTATATATAAATGTTTATTCGTGTCAAGGTTTACTCCGCTAAACCGAATGGCTGCGGGATATATCTAATACACCAGAACGTATGTTAATGTCTATTTGCGCTCCATTGCGCAGTTAATTTACGTCGTCTACTTTTACACAATGCAGGATACGTCTAGAGCCTCACTGTACCTTTATAAAGCTGATATAAAGTTTAAAAACTACTTGCCCTTTGCATACAGGTCAATAATGTATGGTATGTTCGTCCTCAGTTCAATCTTGCAGTCATCATATCTAATCGATTTTGGATTTGTTGGGGCATGGTTTCTAATGATATACGAGCCGGCAATGTCTAAACGTCATCTTGTGTGCTTGTAGATGTGTCGTTATAGACGCCATAATAAGACCATGCAATGTGGACGGTTAAATAGTAGCGTCGTGTATCTCCCAAAATCCTTCCTCTGAATGGGGGAAAATTTTAAACGAAGCATATAGCAATCGACATTTAAACTTTAAATCACATTTACATAACCATTAAAACAAGCTATAGACGACCGTCTACCGTGGAAAAGACATTGTCAAGCGGATTCAGATGGTTGTCGGCAGTTTTGTTGCATTTCTAAATCGTAACGTCACTGGAGTTTCCCCCAACCAAATTACGTGAAGCGTTGATGCTTTGGTCTATGTCTAATGTTTTGCCTGCTGAAACGTTCTATATACCTCCAATTTTTAATCAGTGTTCATTCAGTTATAAATTCATTGAGTTATATTTATAAACTGAGTTTTAAACATTGTAGAAGTAGGGTATGAGCTTGAAGAACGATATATTAGCCATCGTCACCTTTTTACAGAGCTGCATTTGAGGAAAAACACGCGTAAAGAGACTATCTAACCTCACCCAAATTCATTTTGCCTGTTTGGTGACGTCCTTGTGAGGACACAGAGACTGATAAGGACAGCAACAGATACAACACGGGTACATTTCCCTATATTCGGATCGAACAAAATCCGGCTGCAACTGTGAAGTCGCTTCATTAGTTCGTGAGATGGCCATGGTGGTCGTGTGGCGTTCTCTTCTGGCTTTATAAATGAACTGAGATTGGAGACTTCAGCTAGACAACCGGATAAATAATTATTCTAGTTGAAATATCCTATGCTGCCACAAATAATCTTTGACACATTCACTTGAGGGTCTCTACAAAGAGCTTGATAGTTTTTTCCGCAGACAGAATTAGTGGAGGATACTGTGTAGAGCAGCGTTGTTAGCCTAATGCCAGTTTCGACACATTTAACGTTTTGCATCCAGACTAGGGTTTAGAACAATGCCTCTATTAAAGCAGGCAACTAGATATTTTGGTCTGTTCTGGTCACCAGTCACCGATGTAAATAACGGTAGGAGAAAACGCCAACATAATAAAAGGCCAATCACAGAAATTGCAATGCTCACACGCCTAATCATTGGATGTGCATTTGGGTGGACTTGTTATCAATAGGTTCAGGTTCAAGATCATAACACTGCAAGGTAGATAATTGACGTTTCTTGTAGATTTACCGTTGTGGGACCCGCGCCGGCCTTATTTGCGTTCGCATTGCCTCCCGGTGTCCAAACTCCACGCGTCTAGTCTTCATGTCCTAATTTGCATTTCCCTTCTCTTTTGTCGCCGTAATGGGAGGGCGTGTATAGTCGGGACTCACACGCCACTGGTCACGTACTATTACTGAGTGAAATGGTTTTGGAATACATGTTTTTGTATTCATTTAAAGGCACCAACCGTCGAGAACGTGGCCACGTCCGGGGAGGTGAGGATTGGTATTAAAAATTACGCTGCGTTTGTGAGAATCTTCAAAATTAGGGGGTAGGAATGAGAGATCACTTTTTAAACACTGTGAAATGCACCGCAAATATAGAATTTGTAGGAATAACTGCAAGTTAGGCGTGTTGGTATAGGTTTATAGGTTCATGATGGGTACAGTGCAAACTAAACTCGGACAACAAAGGACACAAGAGGGAGCGCTCTGTCCTGTGTTCTTTCTTGTCCGATTTTTGTTTGCGCTGTACCCATCATGATAGAATTTGTAGCATGCCGGCTGACAGGATGTTGCAGCATTTGGACAGCTGCAGGAGAAATTTAGCTATTGCAGAGGTAACGGGGTTGGACTGTGTACATGAGAATGATTTTCGACAGAGATTTTTGCGCGTAAAATTTAGATTACGTCCACTGAGTCCCTGATCCCGAAATACGCTTGCCATCAGCTACGTCGCTTGCCTTCTGTTTGTTCCTCTGAATTCAGGAACTTCTCGGTTAACGTCAAGTAAACGCACGGATATTGCGCTCAATGAACAGGGGATTTCTCATAGGTTGTAAAACATACATTCCATACGACTCCTGATGCGTTGTTTTATTCGCCTGAAAGTGCCAATCCCGCCAAGGTGTTTAACCGCACTCTTCTATATTCCTTCACAGGTCAACATGAGCAAGAACGCACATTTCCGGGTAAATATTACAGTCTCCTTGTAATTGTATATTTCACTTCTGGTAACTTGCCAAGACCTGTCAACCGCTTAATTCTTTGTGCGTATAGAGCACAGGTGATCCCTGCAGAGGGGTTCGCGGGGAGCGTGAAGGATTGTTTGTTCCTGAATCTACTTCTCTGCTGCTCCGTGATCGCTCCGTGACAATCTATATACAAATGTTTATTTGTATGAAAGGGTAACCCCAAACAGCGACTGCGACAGGTGACCCGGAAAATGTAACTCAATGGTTGCATCAAACAGAGAATGTGGGCGACCGCGATAAGCGAAAAAATTAATACGCTGCCGCTATGCCCTCCGTCACTGTAGCTCATCCGTGTAGCTCGCTTATGGGCTGCTTCTAGCCGGCAAAAAGCGAACGATGGCGACGCCTCGCCCCTGTCGTTGTCGCCTCCCCGGCGGGCTTTGTAAACATTTTTTTACTCGCCGCTGTCGTCCACATTACCGGTTTGCTGACTCCATTGAGTTGGGTTTTTCGCATGACTCGTCGCTGCCTCTGCATGTGGTTGAACTCAGCTAAAACCAAATCGCTGAGGGATATATCGAATACACGCGAGTGTAGGTTAATTTCTATTTCTTCTCCAATGGCCAAGTAATTTACACGGTCTACTTTTACTCAATGTAGCAGTCGTCTAGAGCCTCACTATAATTTTAAAGCTGAAAATGAGTAGAAAGACTACTTACCCTGTGCGGACAGGCCGATAATTTATGCTTTGTTGGTCTTCTGAATTTTACAATTAGCATAATTGCGTTTGCTATCGGTTTTGGCTTTGTTAGGACACAGTTTCTAACGATATACGTGACGGCAGTGTGTAAACGTTGCCTTGTGGGCTTGTTGCTGTGTCGTTATAGCCTTCATATTAAGACCATGCGATGTGGACAGTGAAATAGTAGCAGCGCGTATCTCCCAAAATCCCTGCTTCTGAATAGGCGAAAAATTCGAAGCTTATTGAAATCCACATTTTCAACTTCAAATGGCATTTAAACAACTATGAAAGCAACCTTTGAATGACTGTTCACCGCGTCAAAGACTTTGTTATGGCAGTTTCAGATGGTTGTTTGCAGTAATATTGCATTTATAATTAGTAACCTCACCTGGCGTTTCGCCCAACCCAATCATGTGAAGCGTCGTTGCTTAGGTGCATCGTTTGCGATGCGCGTCTTCCGTCCACATCCTGAAAATGACATTTGGCATTAAGCGCAAACCTTCGTGAAATTTTACATGCGAGGGTAAAAATTCTAGTAAAGTTAACTTCACTGTAGGATGAAATTGTTTTTCTGTAGAATTGAGTCTTTTTAGGTTTCTAACTCCCAGCTGCAATATTCGAAATCCACCCATAATTGTGAACAAGGGAAACTATCTATACATATATGATTTAAATCAGTGTGCATTGAGTTATAAATGCATTGAATTGTATTTACAAGCTTAAACATTGTTGAGTTGGGGTAAGATGAGATAATCTATATTTCATCTAGAAGAAACTGGAAGGTAGTCAGGGCTAAAAGCTGCTGAAGACAGCTTGACAGTGGCCCGGAAACCCTCACTTGGCAGGGCTCAAGAAAAAAAATCACTCATAGCGAAAGCAAATGAAAGAGTACATCCTTAGTTATACAACACAATAAGCTGAATTAGAAACATTACACAAGAATTACGGTTTTAAAAATCACAGTTGCTACAAACGAACACAGAAAGACAGTTCTACACACTGGAAGGCATGAAACAACAGCAATAGCATATAAAAACAAAACATCAGCAGGGATTGTAACAGTGATGGAAACTACAAGTTTACGAAGTCTTGCCGCAACTGTTTGCGGGAAAATTGACCTGTTTGTGTTCATTTAGAGTGGTGGGAATGTTGAAGTGTAGAGCCTGATATTTATAATTAGTGGGTAATCACGGCACTACCCATAGTTCTGTGCTGCGCGTGCGTGAATCAGCATTCCTTGGTGTTAGGGATGAGAGTGATACTAAAACGCTTTTTAGGGTGTTTGATGCAGAAACAAATGCCCTTAAAATACGAAACCTGTACAAGTGGCTTACTTTGATAATGTTAGGGATCAGCCTGAATTGCGGAAAATTAGCCATCGCCATGTTTCTATAGAGCTGCATGTATTTTGGCGGAAAACCTTAAGTAAAAAAAAACTCTCCCGCCTCACCTAAATGCTTTTTGCCTGTTTGGTGACGTCTCTGTGAGGATACACGGATGCGTAAGGACCGTAACGATATGACATGGGTACATTTCCGTAATTTCGATTGAACAAAATCCGGCTGCAGCTGTGATGTCGCTGCATTAGTTTCTGATGTGGCCACGGTGGTCGTCTCGTGTTCTCTTCTGGTCTTAGAAATGAGCTAAGCTTTAAAACTTCCACAACACTGCCAGAGATATGATTATTCGAGTTCAAATACGTACCCCATGCTGCCACAAATAATCTTTGACTAATTCACTTGATGGTCTCTACAAAGAGCTTGATAGTTTTTTCCGCAGACAGTATCAGTGGAGGATACTGTATAGACCAGTGTTGTTAGCCTAATTCCAGTCTGTACACATTTGAAGTTTTGCTTCCAGACTAGGTTTTTGAAGAATCCCTCTTAAAGTAGGCAACTAGGTCTTTTGGACTCTTTGGGGACCAGACACCGATATATTTAATTTAAAGCTAGGAGAGAAGGCCGACATAGAAAACGAAAGGCCGGTCACAGACATTGCAATGCATCTACGGCTCATCATTGGATGCACGTTTGATTGATTGTAGGGTTTAACGCGCCGACGCAATGCAGGCGATGAGGCGCGCCGTAGTGGAGAGCTCCTGATTAATCTTGACAGCCCGGGAAACTTTAATGTGCGCTGAAATGTGGTACACGGGAATTTTCGCTTTTCTCCTCCATCAGAAAAGCGGCCGCCGCGGCCGGGAATCGAACCCGCGTCCTTGTGCTCAGCAGCGCAACGCCTTATCCACTGAGCCACCGCGGCGGGTGGATGTGCTTGAGTGGACGTGTTATCAATAGGCCCAAGTTCAAGATCAGTAGACAGCAAGGTAGATAATTGAGGTTTATCGTAGATTTGCCATTGCGCCACTCGCCCAAGCCCTATTTACGTTCGCATTGCCCTCCCAGTGTCCAAGTTCAATGCGTCTAGTTTTCTCCGGGTCCTCTGGGTGGATATACATTCAACACAAGTTGACGCTTTATACTTTGAATTTTAATTCTCGTTTCTCGTCGTAATGGTAGGCCGCGTATAGTTCGTGCTCCAGCCACGCTAGTCCTGTACCTTCACTGAGTGAAATGGTCTAGGAATATTTTTTTTGGTATTCCTTTACAGGCACCAGGCATCACGAACGTGGCCACGTCCGTGGAGGTGAGGATTGGTATTAAAAATTACGCTGCGTTTGTGCAAATCTTCAAAATTAGGGGGTAGGAATGAGAGATCACCTTTTAAGAACTGTGAAATGCACCGCATATATAGAATTTTTTGGAAGAACTGCGAGTTAGGCGTGTTGGTACAGGTGTATAGGTTTATGATGGGTGCAGTGCAAACAAAACTCGGACAAGAAAGGACACAGGAGGGAGCGCTCCGTCCTGTGTCATTTCTTGTTTGAGTTTTGTTTGCGCTGTACCCATCATGATAGAATTTGTAGCATGCCGGCTGACAGGATGTCGCGACTTTTGGACAGGTTAAGGAAAAATTGAGCTATTGCGAAGTAACGCGGTTGCCGTGTGTATATCAGAATGATTTTCGACACATGTTTTTGTGGGTAAAATTTAGATTACTTCCATTGTGTCCCTGATTCAAAATACGCTTGCCATCAGCTATGTCGCTTGCTTTCTGTTGCTTCTTCTGATTTCAGAAACTTCTGTGTTAACGTCGAGTAGAAATCGAATATTGCGCTGAATGAACAGCGGATTTCTCAGAAGTTGTACAACATGCATTCCAAACGATTTAGGATGCGTGTTTTATTCGCCTGAAAGTGCCAATCCCGCCAGGTTTTTAACCGCACTCTTCTGTATTCCTTCACAGGTCAACATGAGCAAGAACGCACATATCCTGGTAAATATTACAGTCTCCTTGTAATTGCACTTCACTACTGGGAACTAGTTTAGACCTGTCAACTGCCTAATTCTTTGCACATATAGAACACTAGTAATCCTTTCAGAGGGTTTTCTTGTGGAGCGTTAAGGACAAGTATTCGAAACTGTGAGTGTTTGTTGCTAGATGTAGTTTTATACTGCTCTGTGGGCGCTTGTGGCAATCTATACACAAATGTGTTTTTTTTTTTTAAAAGGGTAACTCTATGCAGCAACGGCGAAAAGCGACGCGAAAAACGTAACTCAATGGGTACAGCAAAGACATGGTGCGGGCGACAGCGACAAGCGGAAGAAAAAATGATAGACTACCGCCCCCGGTGAGTTGCCCTTACATTATTTCGGTAGTCGCTGTCGTCCGCACTAGTTGTTTGCTGTACGCGTTGAATTGGGTTTTTGGAGTCACTCGTCACTGCTGCTGCATGTAATTACACCTTAAAGGTGACTATGCTCAACGGAGTTTTTAGGGATACATCGAATTTACCCGAGTGTAGGTTAATTTTGATTTGTGCTCCATTCGGCTGTTAATTTACACGGTCTACTTTTACTCAAAGTAGAAGAGGTCTAGAGACTCACTGTAATTTTAAAGCTGAAAATGAGTAGAAAGATTACTAATCTTTGCTGGGAGGCCAATAATTTACGTTATGTCAGTCCTCACCATTTTGCTGTTACAATAATTATGTTTGTTATCGATTTTGGCTTTGTTGGGGCATGGTTTATAGCGATATACGAGCCGGCAATGCGTAAACGTCTCTTGGTAGGTTTGTTGCTGTATCGTTATAGACGCCATAATAAGACCATTTGATGTGGACGGTTGAATAGTAGCAACGCGTATTTCCCGAAATCCCGGCTCCTGAATGGGTGAAAAATTCAAACGAACCATGTTACAACGGGCACTTCAATATTTAATGACATCTAAATGACCGTAAACGAACCTTTAAATGCCCGTTTAGTACAAAAGACATTGGTACGGCAGGCTCGGGTTGTCAGCAGTATTTTTGCGTCTCTAAAAAGTAACATAATCTAGCGTTTCGCCCAACAAAATTACGCGCACCACCCTTCCTTAGCTCTATCGTTTACGATGTGGCGATTCCGTCAACGTTCTCAACATGACATTCTGTATCAAGCAAAAAACTTCGTGAAATTTTACACGCAATGAGAAATATTTCAGTGAAGTTAATTTCGCTGTAACATAACATTGTTTCTCTCTACAATTGAGTTTTTCTTGGAGTTTTGTGCCTCCTGCAACATTCAAAATACCCTAACAGATATGCACAAATGAAACTATCTATATATATCCGGGGTTTAATCAGTGCTCATTGAGAATAAATGCATTCAGTTATATTTTTTTAAAATGATTTTATAAACATTGTCGAGTTAGTGTATGAGCATCGTTTTTTATAGGCATCATTTATTTTTGTGGAAAAACAAAGGTAACAAGACTCACCAGTCTTACGTAAATGCTTTACGCCTATTCGGCGACGTCCCTGTGAGGACACACGGACGCAAAAGGACTAGCAAGGTTCTGCACGGGTATTTTTGACTAATCTTAGATAAACAAACGCATAGGCTGTGCATTACTGTGAACTGGGTCAAAGTGGAAACTTTGGGGACTTAGAGAACACGGAAACCGGCGTCAACCGTGACGTCGCTGCATTAGTTCATGAGGCGGCCACGGTGGTTGTCTGGTGTTGTCTTCTGACATAAATGAACTAAATACTGAAAACGTCCGCGAGAGCACCAGATAAATTTTATTCTTTTTGCAATACCCTTTTTCCAAAAATGATGTTTGACACATTCACTTGAGCGTCTCTACAAAGAGCTTCATTATATTGTTGCGCAGACAGAATCTGTGGAGCATACTGTATAGACCATTGTTGTTAGCCTAACGCCATTTTCAACATATTTAACGCTTCGATTTGAAAGTAGCTATCAGAACAATTTCTCGACCAAAGCAGGCAACTGGGTTTTTTGGACGGTTTTGGTCACCAGTCACCGAAGTACCTAACGGAAGGAGAAAACGCCGACATAAAGAAAGGCCGGTCACAGAAATTGCCACGCTTGTATGCCTCATCATTCGATGTGCATTTCAACTGTTTGGGATTGTTATCTATAGGCACGGTTTTGCGATAAGTAGACCGTCAGATAGAAAATCAGGGTTTGTCGAAGATTTGCCGCTGTGCGACCCCCGCCGAACATGTCTACGTTGGCATTGCCCTCCATGTGTCGACGTTCAATTCGTCTAGTTTTTTCGGGGTATTCTGGGTGGAAATCCAGTCAAGACAGTCGCCGTTATCTACGTTGAATTTCACTCCTCTTGTAACGTTGTATTAGGAGGCCGCGTATAGTCCCGACTCCAGCTCCGCTGTTCATCTACCATAACTCAGCGAAATGCTATAGGAATATCTTTTTTGTGTTCTTTTACAGGCACCAGGCATCAAGAACACGGTCACGTTCATGGAGGTGAGAACTGTTATTAGAAATTACACTGTGTCTGTGCAAATGTTTAAAATTAGGAGATATGAATTGGAAATAACTTTTATATACTGCCAAATGCACCGCATGTATAGAATTCGTAGCGTGAAGCTGACAGGATGTTGCTGCTTGTAAACAGCTGCTATTTAGCTATTGGATAGGTAAAGCGGTCTGCGCGTGTATATCAGAATGATTTTCGATGCATATGTTTGCCCGTAGGATTTAGATTACGTCCATTGTGCCCATGATTCCAAAATACGCTCAGCATCAGCTACGTAGCTTGCCTACTGTTGCTTCTTCTGAATTCAGAAACTTCTCGTTTTACGGTCGGACTATGCAGGTCAAATAGTGCGGTCAATGAACAGGGATTTGGGAGAACTTTCTAAAACATACAATCGAAGAGACTACAGATGCGTTGTTTTCTCACTTGAAAGTGCACATCACGCTAAGGAATTTAACAGTACTCTTTTGTATTCCTTCACAGGTCAACATTACCAAGAACGGAGATTTCCAGGTAAATGCAATAACCTGCATATAATATTATTTAACTTCTAGCAACTTGCCAGGACCTGTAAACCTCCTATTTCTTCGCCCATATATAGCACAGGTAGTACCTTCGGAGGGGTTTCCGTGAAGCGTTAAGGACAGTTTATTCCGAACTCTCCGTGTTTGTTCCAAATCGTTTTCTGCTGTGGCGTGTACGCTCTCTTGCAATGTATATACAAATGTTTATTTGTTTAAAAAATGGTAACCCCAGGTTAGCGACGGGCGACAAGCCAAGGCAAAAAACGTAACTCAATGGCTGTACATAGGGAAATTGACAAGGCCGGACTAGCGAAAAAATAATTAAGGAAGCCTCACACTGACGCTGTCAGATTTTGAAGTTGGCGGAGCGTGTATGCAACTTCAACGGGCCAATCACGATGGTGTAAGAAGTCCACGATTGCAGGCCCATTTGCTTGTTCTTTGCTGCCGCAAGGGGCCGTTCCCTTAATCAATTGACGCTATAACGTGTCAGCGTCCTTCGTTTTTGTGGAAGTGATATTATTAGACATCACACTGGGAGGGGCGTAACACTAGACGCATACGGCGAAACGTTCGAGACCATTTCCTCGCTAATTCACGAGCACGTTTTGGAAACGATTGGAGGTTCTTTTTTAACCAATCGTCGGCCCACCTTTCTAAGTGGGTAGAGCGGCCTCTACAAATGTGCGCCGGGGACGCTTGGCGTCACCGCGAGGCACGCACACGCCGAGGGCTCGCGGTGTTTTCATGGTTTTTAACTGCCCGGCGGTCGTTGAGAGGCACGCGGTCACCTTGCGGGCGCTCACGTGCGCTCGGCATTTTCTGAGTATTCAGCACTAAACTAGCGATTGTTGGTGTGTTGTTATAGCCGCCATAATAGACCCTGCGATGTGGATGGTGAAATAGTAGCGGTGCGTATCTCGTAATATCCCTGATTCTTATTGGGCCGAAAATTTAAGCGAAGCCTACTAAAATGTACATTTCAATTTTACAGGACTATTAAAGCAACCTTTGAATGACCGCTTAGCATGTAAAAGACTTTACGCGGCTGTTCTCATGCTTGTACGCAGTACTTTGCCTTTCTAAATAGTAACGTCACCGTAGTCGTTTCGTCGCCCGAACGAAGGTACGTGAAGCGTCCGTTGCTTAGGTCTATCCTTGCGATATGGCTGTTGATAACTATCTATATATATCCGATTTTAAATCAGTGTGCATGAAGGTATAAATGCCGTGAGTTATTTGTAAACTGGGGTATAAACAATTGCCGAGTATCTGTATTACCTCGAAGAGCGCTAAAATTAGCCATTGGCCATGTTCTTATAACAGCTGCATGTATTTTTGCGAAAACACAAGGGTAAAAACACTGGCCCGCCTCAACAAATGCTTTTTGCCTTTTGGTGACCGTCCCTGTCAGGGCCCACAGATGCAGAAGGACTGGAACGATACGACAGGGGTACATTTCCATAATATGGATGGAACAAATCCGGCTGCAACTGCGATGTCCCCTTCCTCAGTTCATAAGGTGGCCAGGGTGGTCGTGTGGCGTTCTCCTCTGGTTTATAAAATAATTGAGATTGAAAACTTCGCTGGACCACGGGATAAATGATTATTCTAGTTTAAATACCGAATGCTGCCATAAATAATCTTTGACACTGTCGCTTGTGCGCGATTATAAAGAGCTTTATCTTTTTTTTGCGTACGGAAGCAATGGACAGATTCGTTGAGAGCAACGCTGGTTACCTAGTGCAAGTATCCACCCTTTTAACGTTTTGCTTCCAGACTAAGTTTCAGAACGAATCCCTCGATCAAAGCGGGCAACTAGGTCCTTTTTTGACTGCTTCGGTCGCCAGTAGCCGATGTACCTAACGGTAGGAGAAAACGCCGACATAAAGGAAGGCCGGTCATAGGAATTGCAACGCTTATGCGCCTCATCATTGGATGTGCATTGGTTGGACGTGTTATCAATAGGCCGAAGTTTGCAGTTCAGTAGCCTGCAAGGTAGATACTAAATGTTGCTAGTAGATTTGCCGTTGTGCAACCCGTGCGGACTCATTTACGTTCGTGTTGCCCTGCATGTGTCCAAGTTCCATTCGTCTAGTTCCCTCCGTATCCTCTGGCAAAAATACAGTCAGGACAAGTTGCCGTTTCTAGTTCGAACTTCGCTTCTCTTTTCTCGTCGTAATGAGAGGACCCGCGTATGTTCCGTTCTCCAGCTCCGCTGGTCATTTACTATTCACTGAGAGAAGTGGTTTAGGAATACCTTTGTTTCGTATTAACCTTACAGGCGCCATGCATCAAGAACGCGGCAACCGTCATGGAGGTGAGGATTGGTATTAAAAATTACGCTGTCTCTGTGCAAATGTTGAAACTTAGGAAATAGGAATCACTTTTTAAAAACTGTGGAATACCCCGCATGTATAGAATTTGCGCCATGCCGGCTGACAGGGTGTTTCTGCTTGTGGATTGCTGCCGGAGAAATTTAGCTTTTGCAGAGGTAGCGCGGTCGGCGTGTGTATACAAGCATAATCTTCGACACATATTTTTGATCGAAAAATTTAGATTACGTCCATTGTGTCCTTGATTCCAAAATACGCTTGCCCTCAGCTATGTAGCTTGCCTTGTGTTGCTTCATCTGAATTCAGAAACTTCTCTCTTAACATCGAGTAAGCGTTCGAAAATTGTGCTCAATGAACAGGGGAGAAGCTGTGAACGTCGAGTGAGTGCTCGGATATTGCGCCCAATGAATAGGGGATTTCTCAGAAGTTGTAAAACATGCACTCCAAAAGACATCAGGCGCGTTGTTTTCTTGCTTGAAAGTACAAATCACGCTAAGACCTTTAACAGTACTCGTCTGTATTCTTCACAGGTCCACATGGACAAGAACACCGATTTCCCGGTAAGCGTGACTCATCACTACATTTCACGTCTGGGAACTTGCTAACATTTGTCAACCGCGTAATTATTTGTACGTACAGAGGCCAGGTAATCCCTTCAGAGGGGTTTCTGTGAAGCGTTAATGGGGAGTATTCGAAACTGTCAGTGTTTGCTCCTAAATCTAGTTTTCTGCTGCTCCGTGGATGCCCTGTGGCAATCTATATGCAAACTTTTTTTTTGTTTAAAACCGTAACCCTATGCAGCGACGGCGACAAGCCACGCGAGAAAGTTAATAGCTCAATGGGTAAAACAAACACATAGTGCGGGTGACAGCGACAAGCGAAAAGGAAATAGCCTGCCGCCGATGCCTTCCCTCGCTGTCGCTCATAACGGTCGCTCGCTTGTGGGAAGTGTCGGGCCAGCCGAAAAACGAGTGACCGCGTCGGCCCCCCGCGGTCGGCGACCCCCGACGGGTTGCTGAAAATGGCTTTTCACTCGCCGCTGTCGTCCACACTACCTGTTTGCTGAACCCATTGAGTTGGGTTTTCGCGTCACTCGTTGCTGTCTCTGCATGTGGTTACGCCCTAAAGGAGCCATGAAGACAAAATGCAAGTTTGTTTTATTCGAAAGATTTCGTGTTTTATAGTGTTCCCAGTGTTTGTCCGGATGCAAACGATGTTTTATTCACTGAGAAATTAATCAATTTACGTTAAAATTTTGATTTCCCTCTAAATCATGTGTTTTCGTGGTCTGCAATGACATCACAGGAAGCGACCGCTCTGCAGCCGGATGGAAAGCTTTGTTTACCGTTAGTGAACCTAGATGGCGCCACCATACCGTGGCAAGCCGTTTTCTGCCTCTGGTTTGTTTTTGACCGTATTTGAACCTGGGCTGTTTTTGTTCAGGGAGAAAATAATCGTTTCATGAAACATAGTGCTCGCTCGACAAATATGTTCACATAATACACCATTGCTCGCTTCAATCGGCAAGTGTCGTCTGAGACAACCCCAATGCCCCGCAGTGCTGTGCAGCTAAACGAAGCATAGTTCGCGCAGTACCAACAGCAGTACGCATCGGTACTTCTATGTTTACGTGTGCTTTCGTAACTTCCACTGCCGGTCCCACCATTCTTACTAGCTTTAAAAAGAATGTGCCCAGAATTGAAGCTCAAATAGCCCGTTGGGCGAGCTTATAAGCCGTGCCTAATTTGCGTTTGCTTTTGCCGGCCTCCGCCAATCGCAGAGCTGGCTGGTAGGACATCATTGGTCCTGTTGCGGGAAATGAGCTAGTGGGTCGCAGTGGCAATTCCTTTTTTCCTAATTATATAGCTTATTTGAGCGACGTTTACATTAAAAGTGGTGTCAGTATGATTCTAACGCGGCAATCTTTTGAATGAACCAAACTTGTGTTTTGTCTTGATGGATCCTTTAATGGTAACTCTTGCCAAATCAAGTTTCGGAGGCGATATATCGAATATACACGGCGAGTGTAGGTTAATTTGTTTTGTGCTCCATTGGGTGTTAATTTTCACGGTCTACTTTTACTCAGTGTAGCAGATGTCTCGAGCCTGAGTCTAATTTTAAGACTGAAAATGAGTAAATGTGTAATAAAAGTACTTACCCTTCGCGGACAGGCAGATAAATTGATGATATGTCAGTGGTCTCAATTTTACAGTTATCATAAATATGTCTGTTATCGACTTTGGCTTTGTTAACGCACGGTTTCTAACGATATACGCGCCTTGTGGGCTCGTTGGTGTGTCGTTATAGCTGGAATAGTAAGACCATGTGATGTCGATGGTGAAATAGTAGCAACGCGTATCGCCCGAAAATCCTGCCTCTGAATAGGCGAAAACTTAAAACGAAGCATATAACAGTCGACACTTCAATTTTAAATGATATTTGAATGACCATTAGGCCAACCTTAAATGACTGCTAAGCGTGTAAAACAAGTTGTTACAGGAGATTCCAGTTTGTGCAGGAGTTTTGTTTCATTCTAAATAGTAACCTAACCTATATGTTCCGCCCAAAAAAATTACGTGGCAGCGCCGTTGCTTAGGTCTATCGGTTACGGTATGCCTGTTCCGTGGGTGTTCTCACATGACTTTAGGAATTAAGCACAAAACTTTATGAATTTTAACACGCAACAAGAATATTTCAGTAAATTTAATTTCACTGTAAGATAAAAAATGTTTTTTACAATATAGTTTGAGCTTTCTGCTTCCTGCAACATTCAAATCCACTAAACATTAAGTACAAATGAGACTATCTATATAGTATCCGTGTTATAAATCAGTGTGCATTGAAGAAGGAAATGCTTGAGTTATATTTGTAAACTGAGTTCTAAACATTGTCGAACTATGTGTATCACCTTGGACGACTGGAAAATTAGCTATCACCCATGTTTGATAGAGCTGTATGTATTTTAGCGAAAAAACTAGGTAATAACACTCGCCAACCTCACCCAAATACTTTTCACCTGTTTGGTGACGCCCCTCTAAGGACATGTAGAACATAAGACTGGAAAGGCACGAAATGGGTACATTTCCTAATTTGGACGAATAACATCCGGCGGCAACTGTGGTGTCGCTTCATGAGGTGTTCAAGGTGGTCGTGGGGCGTTATCTTCTGGCTTTATAAATGAACTAAAGTTGGAGAGTTCCGCAAGAGCACCGGATAAATATATTTTAGTTGAAATACCGAATTCTGTCATAACTATGTTTTACACATACACTTGAGTGTCTATACAGAGAGCTTCATAGTTTTTTGCGGGAGACGGAATAATATGGAGGAAAACGGTTTAGACCATTGTTGTAACCCTAGTGCCAGTTCAGCACTTCTAACGTTTTGCTTCCAGACTAGGTCTCAGAACAATCTATCGACCAATGCTAGGCAACTAGGTCTTCTGGACTATTTTCATCAGTCAGTGATGTACCTAATGGTAGGAGAAAATGCTGACATAGAAAAAGGAAAGGAAAACCGGCCACAGAAATTGCAGCGCTTATACGCTTCATCATTGGATGTGCATTAAGTGTGGACTAGTTGTCGATAGGCCCCAGTTTAATTAAGAATCAGTCGACTCTCAGGTAGACAATGAAGATTTCTCGAAGATTTGCCACTGTGCGACCTGCGCCGGCATTATTTACGTTCCCATTGCCCTCCCTATGTCCAAGTTCCCTCGTTTGTTTTCTCCGGATCCGCGGGGCGCACGTCCACCCGTTAAGACGAGTCGCCGCTTTCTAGTTTTGACATGCGCTTCCTCTTTCTCGTCTTAATGGGAGGACGAGTACAGTCCACACTCCAGGTCTGCTGGCCATCTACTTTCACTGAGTGGAATGGTTCATGATTGTTTTTCTATTCTTTTATAGGGCATCAGCCATCACGAACGTGGCCAAGTCCATAAAGGTGAGGGTTGATCTTAAAAAGTGCACTTCATCTGTCCAAATGATGAAAATTAGGAGGCAGGAATGTGCAATATTGTGTTTAAAAAGTACTCTGAATTCAACCGCATATATAGAATTTGTGGCGCGCCTGCTTACAGGATTTTGCTGTTTGTGGACAGCTGCAGAGAAATAGCTATTGCAGATTTTACGGATTCGGATTGTACATGTATCAGAATGATCTTCGCCACATATTTGTGCGCGTAGAGTTTCAATTACACCTGGTGTGTCCCTGATTCCAAAATAGGCTTGCCATAAGCTATGTAGCTTATGTAGCTAGGCTATGTAGCTATGTAGAAGGAGTTCCTCACCTTCACCGGCAGAACCAGGTGATGACCTGAAACATGAATGGGCGATTGCAAATAGGGCTTCTAGTTCCATTTGAGCCCTGACGTGCAGTCAACGCACTGGGGCCTCCTCGATACTGGAACTGCTACTGTTGTCTACGTCGCCGGATAATATAGTATTGGAATTTTTTCCCGTCTTTTTACACAGAATGGAACGAAGAAGCAGCTGTCTGGGGCACTCCTGGACATTGGCATCGCATGGTTCGCGGGGAAGCAGCAGGCGGGCACAAACATGGAAACTGGAATCGCGCGCGTTTGAATGAAATGGCCAACCAATGGCTCAGCGATTTTGGCTGAAACACGAACATTTACTTGTTTGCTTTCAACTGAATAAAAAAATGTAACAAGTGTGTTTAGTCAAGAACGTGAAAATAAGGTGGTGCTGTATTTATTGGTGGAGGATGCTCAGAGACATACCTGCCTCAAAAAGAAATGTGTGCTTTAAATTTCCTCAATGGAATAAAAACTCTACAATCCTGGGAATATTTTCGGTATTATCAATAGCCGTGGGATTTTAGCAGCAGAGCTGTTTAAGCTTGAGCTTGGTTCGGTGGTGTCAGCAAGAAAAAAGAAGACCAAGAAAAATGGCAGCATCTCCACTCCGCGGATGATTGCGAGGGTGCGGAGTACGGGGACTCGAAATGCCACCCAAGTTGCGCCCCGAGTGACATCTGATTTGCGCCCCGACCGTCATTCGATTTGAGCTGTGAGTTGCACCTGATTATTCCCTAAATGAAACTGCAACTCACGGCTCAAATCGAATTTCGCCTGATTTTCGCTTGATAGTGGTGTGCGCACGGATGGACGCGGACGGACATTGGGAGGTCCTAAGGTACTCCGCACCATTACAGGCGAGGGAGTAAGCCGTTTGACCCTCGGGCACTGACTCACAGTCGTAGCCCAATGGGTAAGACGGCTGATACTAACTCTGTCGGGTCTGCCAGACGCAGGCTCGAATCCTGCTGGTGCCTGTGTGATTTTTTGCGATTGTGAATGCTATGCGCACGGACGCGGACGGACAATGTGTGGTCCTAAGGTACTCCGCACCTAAAAAAAATTCATACCGTGAAGGTGGTTCGAAAGCAAAGCTTTAAGCGACACCCACAACCATTGCCCATGCGACGTCACTTGAATTCATACACATGACTCTACAAAGATTGGAACCAGAGATTCTGCTAGCCGTTACCTGGGATTCGCGGGAGCGGCGTCCCGAACGCAACATCGTCGGCCACGGTAGGGCTAAAGCGGCGGACGCCACCGCTCTCGCCCGGCCGTGAATCGGCAGAAAGAAAACGAAGAGGAGCGTCTTTCGAAGGGAGAGACAGCAGAACCCAGCCATCCTGATGTGCTAGCCCGGGGTTAGCAGCGGCAAGCTCGGAAAGTAATGTGAGGTGCAAGAGCCGGGTCTCCAACGAAGAGAGGGATTATGTGACAGAAGTCACCGCGCCACTACTCGAGAACTGACGCGACGACTTCGGTCCATCGCGAATATCGCGCCGGTGAAGCGGCGGCGAAACGTCAGTGAGTTGCAGAAGAGCCCGAGTTTCGTGTTTGCGTAGATTGCACGTATTTTAGTGGCGTAGTATTCATTGGTCTTTGGGGGCTAGCGACGGATCCATGCAGAGAACTTGACCGAGTCTTGAAGCATACCCACGCAGAAAACTTCGCCTATAGTCTCCAAGCATAACCACGCACAGACTTAGCGAACCAAGAATAAGCTAGGTGGGGCCGCCAACTTCGCTGTTTGCCTAGTGTTTGCGCCACTGGTGCAAGCTGGGCGATTTGTTGCTGAGTTTATGTGCATTGTTGAAAAACACGCATTTGCCGGTTTCCTTCTTTCGCCCGTAATAAAAATTCTGGTAATTTTTTTAGAATAATAGCTCGGGAATTTCATATAAGAGCGAACAAATGTCGACCTCTTCAATTTGCTTGCGAGCGAGCGAAGCAACTTTATTAAAAATGCCTGCAGAACGATTAGCCGTCCCATTTAAGGAAGGCGTCACCGTGACGCGGCCATGACGTCTTACCGGCTGTTGGCCCCTCTACGTAAATTTTCTTAAAATTTTTATGTGATTCCCTGAATATTCTAATGACCAGATTCACCAATATTTTCTCTAAAAAAATTGTTCCTAACTGTGAAAAATTTTGGAAGGCGACATGGTGGACGCTCGCCACTACCTGCCGGTTCCCCTCAGCCAACTTTAGCGACATCTACCTACAAAAATATTTATGAGGGGAAATTCGTAAATTTTATGCTCAATTCACTCCTCCTGTCCATTGCTCTGAAAAAGAATTGTTGCTGACAGGAACATAAATTTTTCGCAATAAATTGTCAATTTCGGCTCACAGTCTAATTTTGTTGGAACGTTGAGGCTACATTTTACGAAAAGTACTAAAGTTACAACCTTGACATTCTACTCAAGTGTGCTCCTTACATTTCTAAACAATCACGCTGAATAATATATTCGCATAAAATACGGTCAAGATGCAATGGGCGCGAAAGTTTAAAGAAAAAAACTGAAAAACACGAACTTCAGGCGCTAATATAAAAAAGCACATCTTCGATTTTTCTGAAATCCTCCGCAGATGTAGGCCTTTACATGTAATTGCATTATCATCAAAACACGCTGCCATATCATTTGTTCTTGGAGCGCGCACAGCGCGGATCTCCACGACGTGCTGTAGTGATAAAGACTCCCATCAGATTTGTATAGATTATATATGTTTTGTACGCAAGGCACCTGATGCCTCCACGGATAAAAAGGACAATTTGATGGTCCACGTCGGCCCAAAAACAGATAATCTGCGCAGTAACAGACAACAGATAATCTGCCATAACAGATAATCTTATTACGAAAAATATATATTCTTATCAGCAACAAACTTTTTTAGAAAAATGTTCAGCAAGCGCAAACTGAGCATAAAATTCACGAATTGCAACTTGTAACGCTTAAATTGGCCGAGGTGCATGGTCATGTAGCGGCGGGGGACCACCTTGTCGCGTTCCAAATTTTTTTACAGTTACGCAAACACTTCTCTCCAGAGAAAACATTGATAGATCTGGACATTGGAATGATCCGGAAATTATATAGAAAAAACTCAAGCAGACTGAAGACGTCGACCAAGCACCCTTTGTCCGGTCTTATCTGAAATCATCCAATTGAAGATCCATGGTTGTTCTCAGAGAATGCGTTAGCATGATGTCCCGTTTCCTAGTGAGCTCGTCTCGCTCCAGCTTCGGGTTCTTTTTTAGATGCGACGCTGAGAGGAGCATCTCTTGCCGGCGGCCCTGTCCTTCCTGCGTCGTTGTCGTCCGCGTCCGCACAGGTTGGTCTCTCCTCCGCTCACCCCCTCTCCTGTCGCCGTGATAGCGCGCCCTCTCCCCCAACATCTGTGGCGCGCGCAGTACGGCGCGCTCTCTCACTCCGCCGGTGGGCGGCGCTGTACGCATGTGCAGCCACCTCTCTCACCGCGGTCTCCTCTCCTTCGGGCGCGCTACGCATACAAGCGGAGGGCCGCGCTCCGGCCGGTCTCTCAGTCGACGGTCGTCCGCGCTACGCTTGCTCTCTCTCTCTCTCTCTCTCTCGCATTACCCGACGATTGCTCACGCAATTCGAGTAATCGACCCAACGGAAACGCCCAATGGAACCCCCTTCAGCGTCGCATCACACCAGAGTTCCCGCGATGGGAGGTAGTCGTAATTTTTTTCTTTTGTCTTTCATCCCCCCTTCCACTTTCCCTGGGATCAAAAGTTTCGGAGAGGAGGGAGAGGCAGCGTGCCTTCCGCCCCATCAACGTACACAGTGGTCCCTGCTGAAAATTAAGGTGGGAAGGAGTAAAAACTATCAAAGGTATGATTGATTGATTGATGTGATTGATGGATGATTGGATTGATTGATTTGATCGATTGATTGATTGATTGATTGACTTGATTGATGGATTGAATTGATTGATTGATTGATTGATTGATTGTAAGGGGCTAACAGCGCCGCGTCTGCACAGGTGATGAGGCGCGTCGTAGTGGAGGGCTCCGGATTAAATGTGGACCCCCTGGTGATTTGGAACGTGGCGCCCGAATCTTGAACACACGGTCGTTTAAACTTCAAAGATTGTTGCCACTCTGCATCGGGAAAAGCAAGGCGCTTTTTAGTAATTATTTTCGGGGAGGCCGGTTAGTTCGCGTTTCGTTAGTAATCAGGGCATTCCCGAGCTTCACTGCACGTGTGGATGTATCTGGGCTGGATTACAAGTCGCTGCGTCTAATTTGTAAAGAAACTTGGAAGCTTTTCTGTTATTTTCTCAATATATTCAGTTTCAGTTTATTTCGCGTAATAAGCATTACACAAGGTAAACAGGAAAAAAGCTGGGAACAGCTTGACGGGCCCTACTCCCGGGCAGCTTCGGCAAACAGGGCAGTAGGCGTGTTTACAGTAAACACCAGAAGAGGAAAATGTGAAACAATATGAAAGATACAACAAAATCTCTACTGTTTTTTTTTATTTCAAGAAAGAGCCTTTCGCGCTCTGGTTTTCGCGGCTATAATTTTTTTTTGGGGTTGTACACGGCAATTACTATTCTGATATCTGCTGCTTGTGACGCATGCGTATCACTTTTGTATTCTCAGTTCAGCAATTGTGCGTGTATTGTCGCTTGTCCATGCTTACTCTTTGCACTGTAAGGGCCGGGAGCCCGAGAAGCTGCGCATGCAGCGTTTTCCCTCTCCCCCCCCCCCCACAAATCGGGAAAAATAAATAAATCTTGAAATCTTGAATCGTAGTGCCTTAGAAACAATTAAAAAAGAAGCTCAAAATTTCGGTTTGCATTTCTGTTGTAGCCACTGCCGCAGCCAACTTTCCTAGTGGCTTGGCTCTAGCTAGTCACGTGATACACTCCCACAGGTGCAGCAGCACAGCAGAGTTCAACTTCGCTGTTCTAATGCGCTTTTGTGGGCTCAGTTGGCGCCACTCTTATAACTTTGGTGGTGCGACTTTATGTCGAGTTCTCTTCCTGACGTCAGGTATCCCACAGGAATTTTCCCGGTTTTGAAGGCGCAAGGTAAGCAATTATTTGTCGCATATTCGAGAATCGTGGCTTTCTTGTTAGATTTCCGATTCCGTGCTTTGCAGAGAATTCGGGCGCAGTGCACGGCCGTTACTGATTTTTACGGTGTTTGTTGTAAACTGTGCTGGAATCATTAACAGCTGTCGCTGAGGGAAATGTAGCACCTTCGCATTCTTTCGGCTGCGACGCTTACTAATTTCCCTTTTTTGAGTCATTTTCTGGCTCGCGTTGCTTGCTGGCAAAACGTACGCGCTGTTGAGTTTGCCTGCAGGAATTCGTTTTCGTGACAGTAGTATTAATCATGCACTAAATGGCAGTTCGATGGGCGAAAAGCTGTTAGTGAGACTATTGGGAATACATTATCAAGAAATGGCAAGTCACGTGTTCCTATCCCCTCGCAACACCCGTGATATAACAACAAAAGGGCACACAACAAAAGTTGCAGGCGACACCTACGGTTAAGTCTTAAGATGCATGACGCGATAGCGTTACTTCGGCGTCGAAGGAACGTTGTGGAACGGAGTTGCCGCATTTGGCATTTATGCTTTCCAAGCACTGAATTTCAGTTACGAGGAATATAGGCTGGGTGCAACTGTTTTTAATCACCGCGACACAGGCGAGGCATAGGCACCCTTGTGTGGCTTAAAGGAGCCATGAAGAGAAAATACAACTTTGTTTAATTTAAAAGAACTAGGATTCAGTATCTCACTCAGCTCCATTACAGCCACGAAATATGTTTTTTTAACGAAAAAAAAGCAAGAAGTATTTAAAAACTTTCAAATTTTGCGCCACAGTGACGTGTTATGAGCAAGAATGACGTCATACGGGCCAACAATAAAACAATTTTCAGTGCCTTAACTGCACGTCAGCATTCAAATGATGCGGTCAAATGGAACTAGAGGCCCAATACAGATGTCCAGTCATGTGTCGTCGCGACAGGTCAGTTAGGCGGCCGCCAATCGCACAAACAAGGTTCCGTGACGTCATAGAAAAGTTGCGGGAAATTGGCTAGGGGGTCGCGACTGCTTCACACGTTTTCTTTAATATCTCCGTTATTTGTACGAAGATTAAGACGATATTGGTATCATTGTTATCGGGACTAAGCAGTCTTTCTAATAAACCCAACTTGTATTTTGTCTTCATGGCTCCTTTAAGGATGTGGGCGTGAAAAGTTCCGGCTGCGGGGTGTTGGCCCGTTTGAGCGATAAGGCGAGCGTGCCACTGTTTAAAAGTGTTTATTCGCATCCTGACTGCACGTTTGGTTTCTTATGAGACACAGAAAGGAAAAGACCGTTGTTGAGTACGATTTATTGAAAGTTTGAAAAATGGGGGACCAAGAGATGGTAGCTCCGAAGTGTTGAACCCGAAGTCCAGGACAGTAGAATTTGCTCACGGTGATCTTGAGTTGACACGGTGGACAGGGCAGCCTGCCATAATCGATACAACAGGAATATGTACAGTCGTGAGCTGAAGTAAACGGACCACGGGAGCGGTGGCCAAAACTAATCGCTGCGCCGTCTGGTTGCGCGGCGCCGGCTGTCGAGACCGCGCACAGCGCAAGCGCGGCCTCTCAGTACAGCACGCATGCCGGCATCGGTCGCTTTTTCGCGATGGCATCGCGCTCCGATAAATTGGCGCCAGGGGAACATCGCCGATTTTTTGCTGTCTGCTGATCAACCCGCCTTCTCTGGAAACGGCATGCTCTCGCAATCGGCGGCAGCAGTTCGGACAACGCTGCTCCGCTGATAAAGTTGGCGCACCACTGATTATCTCGTGCTAGTAGATTCTTTCACCGACTCATCCCCATCAACAAATGAAGTAAAAAAATCACAGTGTATTTGAAGAAAGGAAGACAAAACACCATCTTTTCCCGTCTTTCAGCATAGTTGCGAGATTTTAGCGCTCTGAGAATATAAGCGAACTTGAAAAGTTATTCCTGCCAATCTTTACACACTAAGGTTCAACAAATACTGTAGTGTTTACGTATGTGCTGCATTCATTTATGAAACTTCGTTGCCTTACGCAGCATATGTGCCATTTCACAATCGCTCGGGAAAATCAAGTATCGTAATTTTAAGTTTAGGGCAGCCATCCATACATTTAGTGTTCGAAAACTCTATTGCGATATGCGATACCATTGAACGGGGTTTTGGATACACGTGACTACCGAAACGCAGCCAAACCACATTCTTGATTTCGATTTATTTTCACATGAAAACAATATGTTCGTACGCACTTTTAGTAACAGGATTTGAAATCGATGCATGTGATACAAATGGAGATGACTACCTCATGGTCGGTGACATGCGGTAAACAGACGACGTTATAATTCAAAAAGCCCAATTTATTTACACATTTATTTGCAAAACAGAGCACAGAACAGCCGTACTCAGATGAGGGTTCGCAGAAAAAAAGAGATGCGTGAGGGCACCTCGGAGGGTCCATGGGTGCCCCCGCGGCACTGTCAAACTTTGTTTTTTCTAACCTTGTCGCCAACTCGAAAAGTGTATTTGCCGCATGGCATGTTCGAACAAAAAAAAGTCAAAGCTGGCTTTTTTACACAACGTTTTATTTATGCGAGAAAAAACACACACAAAAGGCTGGCATAGAAATATGTAATGAACGACTTTGGTTGCAAGGGTTCATTGTCGGACAACACGACACGCATCAAAATGTTCCGTCGTGGTGTACCGCATCACTGTTTCAAGTCCAAAAGGGGTCTTGGCACGCTAACGGCCTAGTACTACTTGCATAAAAAAATCAGAGATAGTACAAATATCCCGTCCTGTGGGCTCCACTATCTTCTTCAAAACACTGAACACTTTAGCTTCATTACAAAAGTCCCGCCTCCCAAAGGCACGTCAAAACAGAGAGGGAGGAGGACCTATCGATTAAACCATACCACACCGCTGATCGGCCACGACAATCAATCTTTGCTGTGCACACGAATAGCCACGTGACGCAACTCTCTCACTCTCATGCGGAAACCCCAAGGTGTTTATAGAAAACAAGCTAACGAACAAACAGCAAAACAACAGAACTCCACTCAGAAACTCGCAGCGTTGAAATATCAAACCTCGTGTTCTCAGTGTAAAGCAGAGCGAAGCAATGCACGCCGAAAATGATGTTTAGCGCAGATTTCCTTTTTTGATAGCCCATTCCGGTATTCCAAGAAGTCGCGTCGTGCACGAATTATAAACGATCCATCACGTACTCACTCGTCAACATATATCTGCCGTCGTGGCGACAGCCTTACACCCCCGAGAAACCGAAACACGGCTGCGTAGTTTTAACATCAGCCCCAAAGACCCACCCTCACGGTCTCCCATTCAAACATCCTGACCTCTCGACTGACCTCAAAGTTCTCGTCTCTCTTCTGGTGGCTTCTATCAAACATGACCCATATAACACCCTCAAAGACAGCGGAAACAATTTTACCTATCGGCAAAATATGCCGCACACCACCGTGAGTTACAAGAAAGGCCCCACTCTGGTTGGCCGCTTTGTTCGGATGTATTTACTGCAATGCTTTTCCCGCTGGTATACATAAGAAGAAAACACTCTGTTCGAACTTCCTAAGCCCGTATATTTTATCCGGGATGCAACAAGTAAGAAAAAAGAAAGATAAACAGCCTATGAGCCCGACGCAGCCACAGCACGCTGAAAGTGACAGCGTAGAACCGTTGCGGCATATCAGATGATTACCATAGATAGGGCGGTGCTGGGCAGCGTTCGCCTAACTACGCGGCGTGATTCCCCTGGCGCTGATTTATCGAAGCGACAAGCAGTCTCGAAGGAGCAGGGGATAGTGGCATGCGTGCTGTACTGATAGGCCGCGCTTGCGCTGTGCGCGGTCTCGACAGCAGGCGCCGCGCAACCAGACGGCGCAGCGATTAGTTTTGGCCACCGCTCCCGTGGTCCGTTTACTTCAGCTCACGACTGTACTGTTTTAATTGTTCACCCGTGAGCATATTCTTGGATAGGACGAGGTTGCGTAGAAGAATGGGTGTTTTCCCGATTTTAGCACAGTTGCAAGGTAGCGCCGGACGCTTTCTACCAAACATCTTCTCTCATCTAGATTTGGTTTGTATCCTGCGCCGAGTCTGCGATTCTTCAGCGTTGAGACCCCTGCGGCAAGAGGAAGGATTGTGTTCCTATATGCGTGGGATGCGCAGACGATTTATTATCCAGGAGGGGAATGTGGTTGTCGTGGTCAACACGGAGTATGATATGCGAGTTCTTGGGCTACTTAAAGCCAGAAATTTTGGTCTGTCTGTATGTCTGTCCGTCTGTCTGCATGTGACTCGATTCAGCCACAATGGCCAAAGTAAAATGGATACTGCGCAATAGTCTTATAAACTCACAGCCAAATGTAAACGTCTAAGACCGGTTTATGTGCTCATACTTGTCAACTTTGTTGAACAACAACAATACATTACGCAAATATAAGACAGGAAATTAGTACACAAAGGATATTTACAGTGTTCCGTTATTTAAAAAACTCATGGATGCTTGGTTTTTCGATAGCAAATGATATTCTACATCTACTGCAGAAAACCGCCTCCTGCTGTTGGCCGCGTCATCTCCTGGCGGCATATGAGAAATTACGCGGCAACAGCAACGAAAGGTTCCACTAGCTAGGGTCCACGTTCTGCTTGGAACGCACGTGGCGCACGGCAACGCGGTTCTATAAACCTTGAAGTCGGCCGCCTCGATTCACGCGCGTCTCCGCCGTACTGCAGCGCTGGCGTCGAGGAACCCGGCCTGTAGCAGTGGAACGCGGTAAATTCAAACCGCTTTAAGCAAACCTTTAGTATGTTTACCCTGGCATGAGCACGACGGAACAGGAACAGCATGAGAGGTGAGCGGGAAAGCAAAGGGGGGCATTTCCTTGTCAAATATCTACAAAGACTATTGTCTTTTGACGACATTTGCAATGAAAGAAGCAGATACGCGGCCAATTTTTTTCATTTCATTCAGACATACGATGTCTGGGGTGTAAGGCAAAATGCAGATTAAATCTGCTCGCCGGTGGCCATCTCCCCCGTATACAGTGCGCGCCAGGCTTGTCTAGGGGAAGCGAGCGCGCGGCTTCGGAGCATGCTGGCGACATCTGCTGATAGCGGCTGTGTTCTAGATAGCTTGCCATTGCGCGTGCGCGGATCTCGGAACGCGCGCTCGAAACTTTTCTTTCATTGTTTGCTTATGTTTCGCCTCATTTCCACACAGTTTCCAACACGCCTGCCCAATATGTTTGATTTAGCGTTCCCTGCGGAAAATGTTATCTTGGCCTTCCTTTCGAACTACTGTGTATTGTAGGTTCTTGAGGGATGACTTTCGCCTATATCTCTAGTAATACTTTGCCGAAAAATGCCTCGACATTCGTCTCACCGAAGACACCGCCTATAATCTATCTGTACCTCTGACAGCTGATTTCGGATAACGTTGAAGATCCCCAGGTGGTCTAAATTAATCCGCAGCCAACCCCTACGGTGTGTCTCATCACATAGGTGTAGCTTTAGCGCGTAAAAGCCCAAAATCTGAACCTGCGAAAGGTTTTGTAAAAGGGGGCGTTGCAGATCACGTTGCACATCACAAAGACAAAAGAACAAAGAATTATGACAGGCTCAACACTGAATACGGCTGATTTTGGATCAGCGTTGTAAGCCATTTTATTACCTATCGTGACGTTTATTTGTAATTCTTTCTGGGATAAAAATCACTTGTAGTTCAGAGCTCGTGTACTCTTCCATCCTGGGGTCCTTATCTTCTTGCGGTTTAGAATCCTCCTTTTGCAAGATGAAATACCGACTACCCCGCCAAGCCATGCATCACCCGTGAACGTACGTACTGAATTCTGAAGTAGTCTGTTTAATAAAATGACGACGTGCACATCTACGCAGGCAACCCATGGCAACGTCCGCCACACCGGCCGAGGATTTGCCAGGAGCACGTGGCAAGGCGTCAACAGAGAGCATGTTTTCCATTGCCCGGCCAATTCTGAGGGGCCCCTACACAGGCGCCGCCATCGACTACTGCCAGCCCTGCACCAAGGGTGAAGGCCGACCCTGCCACATTTTTCGACACCTTTCGGCTTGAACGAGTTGCTCTGCCAGCTGCGTTTGCAGCTACGGGAGTCCTCGGAAGCTTGCGACCAGCTGACCCTCGTTGGCTTCGACGAGCCACGCCTACCACAGGCCAGTGCAGAACTGGCATACGCTGCGTTCGCCCTCGTCTGCTGTCTTCTCCGGGACCATAGATGTGTGGCAAGTCTAGACATCGCAGGCGGTAGTTTAGGGATTCCGGACGTTGACCTTCTGTGTGACGTCGAGGGCGGGTCGTCCATTCGAGTTCTCAAGTTCACTGTTTGACGGCTATTCGAGCCTGGATTATTTTTGCTGCGTCATGCCGTTGCTGTCGCAGCTGGTGGAGCTCGAGTGCACGACAGATGGAGAGTGTCCGGAAAACTTTTGGCCCGCACTGTCTGACTTGCTGCGAACGACCACGTCGTTGAAAGTTCTCATGATTTTCAAATTGCGCGCGGAGAGGAAGGGGGCGCAGTCGTTCCTCAAAGGGCTCAGCGGGAGCTCGACTCTTAAGGAGCTGTCGTTCCACGAGTCCCTCCTGAGTGAAGCCTCGCCTGTGTTCCGCTCGAAGTTCGTGAGGTACTTGAAAAATTCCGACACATTAAACAAGTTGAGCATATTCGGCGGTTACGAACCGGAGGAGTCTTCTTTGAAGTGGATCCTTAAAGGATTGTTGGAAAACCGAACCATCTCGGTTGTGAACTTGTCTGGCTTCGCAGTCGACTCCCAGTGTGCTCTCCTCATGTCGAGTGTCCTTGCGAAAAAAGGGGTTTTACGCTGTCTCCATATGCTCGCATTTTGGCTAGATCGCACTGTTAAATATGAAGAGTTATACGATGGCTGGCTTGTTGCGCTGGCTGAAAACGAAGCTCTGTGTGAAGTGACTCTGCCTTTTGAATTCTGGAAACCAGTCACGTGGAAAGGTTTTCTTCAGGCGCTCCAGTCAAAAGTCAACCTAAAGAAGGTAAACATTGATGCAAGCGATGTTAGCAGCGCCGACTTGGCAAGGCTTTACAAACACGTGAAAGCAGGGAAAATAGATAAAAAGATCTCCTTTCGGACGGTACTACGTTTACAAGAGTGATGTCAAGATAGAAGTGTAAAGGATTTTCAGAAATCTTTATATGTTGCATGCCTTGGCCGTTGCACCCAACACCTCATGTTGGGAAAGTCGTGTCGCAATTGTCTTCCTTTAGTCACGTAACGGCGGCTGAACTGTTGATTGAACCAGGGGACTTTGACGAGACACTAAGTTCGCTCATAGCCAGCTACATACGTGCAACTGTGACGCTCAAGAGGCTAGGCCTCGGTCTCGTATTCCACCATGACGTGCCGTTTGAAACGCACAAGTGCTGGGGCATCGTCTTCGGCTCGCTGTCCCGTAACAAGAGCATACGAGAACTTCACGTGATTCCCGAGTACATGGATGAAAGGGGCGCTGTTCTTTTAGCGGACGCAGTCGCATCCAGCTGTAGCGTCCGAAGTGTCCGCCTAAACGTCAACTCTCCAGCTGTGGGCAGCGCGTTCGTTCGAGGTTTGGCAGCTGCTTCCAAGGAGAAGTACAAGCTTCTCAGCGTCAGCCTCGCTAGCACAGTCAACCGAGACGTGGCCGGAGACTGGTTCATGCTCTGGGATACGGCGAGACGAGATGCTGCCCTGGTGAAACGGGCTGCCCTCTACGCGACTGGTGCTAGACGGGACAGGTAAGTTGTATATGTCATTTCAGTCAAGCATTGTTAAGGTGTTAGTGATGCACATAGGGTAACTAAAATCCAGCAGGCATCTTCACCTCTTTGTTACAGATGTGGCTCTCGAGGAGACATTCATCATGTTATGAGAGTGTCCAAAGTACACCGTGCAAAGACAGAAACTCATATTATCTTTGTGCAGGCAGCAAGGTGCCAGACTTGAGCTGAGGGCTGTTTTGGGTCCTTGGTCGGGTCCCAGTCAGGCTGCACGTGCCATCAAAGCTCTCTTGGAGTTTCTTCGTAGCACAGAACTCGACAGAGTTTTGTAATTGAAAATTTTGGGCGCATCAAATGACATCTTTTTGTTGTCACAGTTTTTTTCTCTTCTTTTGTGTTTTTCTTCTCTCATCTAGCGTAGCAAGCCAGCCCAACGGCTCGGCTAACATCGCTGGCCTTCTTTAAAGTTATTCTCTCTCTCTCTCTCTCTCTCTCTCTCTCTTCTCTCTCTCTCTCTCTTAAATCGTGGGAATACTTATGGTGAAAAGATGTTATTCTTTGCAAATCTTCTCAGACTGAGTACGGAAACCGGTGACATGATTTTGTTCCCGGGAAAAGAAAGTCTTGGGGCGAGCTTACGTTTGTTGCGCAGTAGAAAATAGAGGCCAAAGCAAAAGCAATACGCCGCCGCTGATCCGATCCAAATTGCTTTTTTTTGCATTTTCGGGAACAGCCTAGAACTCGCGAATAGCCGTTTCACGGTGGTTATGAGACAAAATTACACATTGAAAAGCACGAAATTTTGAGCAAAGTGCCTTTAAGGTCCACTTATGCGGTCAGTGGCCAGGTGCGCAGGCTGCGCGTGAGATCCCGCCACTCTGTCTGGCGACGTAGCACTGCCAACACTGCACTGCAGCCGTCGCCAATTCGTCACGGCACGCACGGGAGACGGACTGTCTGGCCCACCGCATACCACAGGGATAATTCCCCATTGAGAAAGCAGACAGCGCCTCCGGATTCCGGGAACCATCTGCATAACGCGCGGAGGTGGTGGGATTACCGGCGTCGGGACGAGCGCCGCGCAAGCCTCCATTGTTAACGCGCCCTGGTTAGCATGACGCACGGTCGCCGCCTATCGCTCTCACCCCGCGGGGTCGCACGCACCTGCTCGTCTGGGAGCGTGCCTTTGACCCAAAGGTGGCGGCGCATCATTGAATATTCCGTGGCGTGCTGAGTGACAGCTGTCTACGTGAATTTGGGCACTGCCCTACGCGTGTACGAACGCCACAGGGGCGTTCCCGAGGGAGGGTGATCTCGAAGTTTTATAAGGCCGAACTTGGCCGTTAGAAATCGTTCTTGTCTGAGCGCCGAGCTTGGCAGTTCCCGGCGGGACAAGGAGTCTCGACCGTTAAAGCTAGGTTGGGACTTGAGCCCCCTAGTCGAGGTTAAGATCGCGTCGGAGGTTTAGGGTGCAGCGCCGTACCGGGCAACTAGACGGATCTTGCGGCGAGACAGTCTCGGACGTCGTTTCTCGAGCGGTTTGTGTACGCTCCGAGAATAGGAGAGTTAGACGAAGTTGAGGAGCTCGAGTGATTTGTGCGCACTCGGAGCTAGCGTCTAGCTGAAGTTCGAAGTTTTTCTTTTCATTACTCATGTACCCATTCCTGCTACTGTAAATAGCTGTATATAAACTCCTCGTTCATTTAATCAACCTCAACGCCTCGAGTTCGTCAATTCAACCGCCATCTACTAAAACTTCAACACCATCGCCCTGCCAGCCTCCTGCCAAATCAACCGGAGCCCGGGCGATTGGGTTCCTAATCGACACCGGACTTCGGGGAAACGAACTACACAACAATCTTTACTGTGTCCTCAGGGTGTTCAGGCCAAATCAAAACCATACTGATGATGTCCTCGTCGTCGTGACAAAGATACCACCACCCTCGCGGGGTTCATTCCAACGAAGATGGTGAAAAATATGAATAAGATGTCCACTGAAAATGAACGAGATATACATAATTAATTAGTACCCTTCGAATCATGGCGAAGTTTCATTTTAGGGCCTCTCTCTTTCTGGAAATAAATTAGTGTTTTGAGATCCTCAAGAATTTAAACAAGTGATTTAGCCCTGGCCAATCCCCTCTTGTGGGTATATGCCAAAAATTTTGAGAATATCATTCCCCTCATCATATACAGAATTCTTCACAATTATACGCTAGCGTTTCACTCGACGAAACGTAAGGGCACTGTGACAGAAAGCAATAACTTATATCTTTTATAAGTATATCTTTTGTATATATATAAGCAGTATATCTTTTGCCCGAAATTGCTAAAACCGACCGGTTGTCCTGTTGGTCTTAATACAAAAATTATGCCGATCATCTTCATACCGGTTTCTAGGCTAATCCGCCAGAAATAAAGTGTACCGGGGTCATCCTTGTGCGATTTTCTGGGCTAGAATGACCGGGCTACAAGGATATTCAGTACTCTTCCTGAAAGGGTGACGTTTTCGAAGCAGGAACTATTCATTTGGCAAGGTCTTAGTTTTAGTTAAACACGCTACACATACGTGTAAAGTTCATACCTAATGACAGCGCGAAAGACGGGACAGACAGAAGAATAACCACAGGACAGGCGCTGTCCTGTGGTGTGGCAGAAACCATAACAACAATAACAGTAACAATACTTTATTTCAACCCAGGAGGGCTTGGGTGTGCTGGAAAGGCCAAAGGCCCATACCAAAAGGCCCAGCACACCCACTTTTACAGCGCAAGAAAAGGAGGGAGGGGGAGGGGGGTGAAAAGGATGAAAGGAGAGGGGAGTCGATTCAGTCGTTCAGTGGACGGTTCAAAGGTGGCGCACTGATGGTGTGGCAGAAACCATGAGCACAGGTATGTGGACTGCCAAACCAGCGTCACGTACAAAGTCCCTCTTTCGTGTGGCGCGCCATACATAGGCCAGACTGGCCGGTGTGCGAATGTTATAGATTGCGAGAGCATGCGCTCTCCTTCGACAAACGTCCGCGACCACCT
The DNA here is from genome assembly GCA_013339765.2 of Haemaphysalis longicornis. Lineage (NCBI taxonomy): Eukaryota > Metazoa > Arthropoda > Arachnida > Ixodida > Ixodidae > Haemaphysalis > Haemaphysalis longicornis. The sequence continues at coordinate 73,578,842 of CM023458.1, forward strand.
TTGCCCTCACACTGCCACACGTGCTGCTGTCAGCCGGTGTTTGAGGAAACTGATATTGTTACCAAGCACCCGAAGCATTTACGCCAAGATATAGTTGAAACCTGTCACATTAGCAAGAGGGGCGAAAAGTCGTGGGCCACCCTTCAGTGGTGCTTACTGATAAAGGGGTCCAGTTCATGGATAACGACAAATAAGTCATGTTCTCTTTTTTTTTCGTTTTTCTGCTTTTCTTTGTTTTTTGTATGCTAATTTCACACGTGTGGCGTTGTTTGCCTTCGGTATAAATGTTAATGGCGGGTTTTCAATAACAGCGCCTGCCTGTCTTTCGCGCTGTGATTAAGCATGAACACCTACCAACTCGCCCAATTTGCAACTGTCCTACATAGTTGTAAAGTTTAGGCATCATAGCCTTGATGTAAATAAAACGTTTATCTGCATTCATTCCAGATTTGCGCCGAAGCCCTGGAACAGGTATCCTGCCATCCAGCGTTGCTCGAAGAAATCGTCGAACACGAGTGTGTGGACGCGGCGTCGGCGACCGTCATGATTCGACGTAGGCTCAGAAGCATCGAAAGCGTGCACGATTTCCTGCGTATCACAGGTGTCGTGCGAAAACGAGTGACTTGCTACAGGCGCAAAGACGGCCGTGTACAGCTGAGCGACTTGAACGCGGACTCCTGGCGCGCCATCAGGCGCTACCTCAAGCTAGAAGACGTGAAAGAGTGAACCGTGTCCCGGGTGAAAAATTCATCCCTATTGATAGTCTGTGACCACTAACTATGGCTCTGCCGAAAGGCTATTGGGGACGTTACTCGTTTTTGCGTGTTTATTTTTAGTTTTTATGTACTTTGACCCGTCCCATCGAAATGTAGGAAGCGTTTAGTGGGAATTGCTTTGATGTATGTGCCATTGGTACCCAGCTGCAGGGTGACTATCCCGAGCGATTCTAAGTGACGTGACCGTTTTAAGCTCGAACAGCACCTCCGAGGAAACTGCGTTGTTGTACTGGTGTGGGTGGCTCGTTTTTTTAGCAATTTTAACACACGCAATGATATCAGGATGAGTTGTCGGATATTGTTGCGTGCTTTAGCTGTTTGTATTTTATGTGGAGGAATTACTGCAGCAGATAATAAAGACGGGAATGGTCAATTAGAACTCTTTATAATAAAAAAACTGTGGCTTGACTCCTCTGTCATAGGAATCAGTAAAACACAGAAGGGAAATGTGCAGCGAAATCTGCAGAGAAAGGACTATAATTTGCGGGTCGGCGGCTGTCGTGTGAGTGTGCTTGGAGAGCGACGTCCTCCTGGCAGATCGCTTCGGCAAAGGTTAGACCACTTCGGTCCTGCTTCGTGGCGTGTACGGCAGGACGGTTGCATTGCGACGAGCTCAGCTTGTGGAACGCGAGAGGCAGAGTTCGTAGCTTGGACCAGTGAACGCACGAAAGCATTCAGCTTCCCGCTGGCGTTTCTCTTCGCACCAAATCAGTCACGGCCACTGGTATTCGCCTCTCGGCGTCGTTGCCTTTTTTGCGGCGCCATCGCGCTGAACAGCGACGCAGCTTGCGCTACCCGACCGAGGCGCCAACTGTCGGTACTCGTTAGCGTCATGATGCACTACTTCGCTTCCCCTCTCCTGGACGGCAGCACCATCCGCGTCAATAAAACTTTTTCTGCGGGTTCTCCTGTGTTCGTTCTAAGCATCATTTCCGTGACAGATATGACGTCGGTAAAATGTTGGTGTATCCCGGCATAAAACTTTCGCGTTAAAATGGTATCAGGATGGAAGTTTGAAGCATACGATACCCCTTGCTGTGGGTGGCGTGCAATAACGCCAGAGATTTTTCAAACTGCTCGCAGATGTGGTGTGTTTGCATAGCAGGCATAGTACTCGGTGAGACAGCTACCTCGAGAGGCCGCTTTTTATATTGCGGTACAAACTCATTAATGCGTAACATAGAAGACACCCGTGACCCACCACGTGGTGGCTCAGTGGCTAAGGCGTTGTGCTGCTGAGCCCCAAGACGCGGGTTCGATTCCCGGCCGCGGCGGGCGCTTTTCTGATGGAGGTGAAAGGCAAAAACACTCGTGTGTACGAGATTTCGGTGCACGTTAAAGATCCCGAGGTGGTCGAAATAAACCCGGAGCCCTGCACTACGGAGCACTTCATCGCCTGTGCAACGTCGGCTCTAGTGGCTCTAGTCGTCGCGTTAGAACTCATGATCAATGACAGTCAACAAGATTGACCCGTGCAGACTGTCGGCTTTAAGAGCGGTTTTACCTGGTTGCGGACAAGGGCCCAGTCTCAAAATTCATTGATATTACTGGTGTCGTAGCGCACCGTTACCGTTCTTCCGGGTGCTTTTCACCGAATAGGCGCTGCGCAGAGGGTGAGACAAGCGGCGAGGCATCAAAGCCCCTAGAAGACGACAGCCACGTTCGTTTTGGGAAGGGAGAAGTTCGGAAAGGTTGCAGCCTGTCGTGTGAGTGTGATGCGCGTCCACAAATAGCATTTGCGGCTCGTAGAGAAGACGATCTGGACGCCCGCCGGATATTCCTTTTTGCTGCGCGTACCGTATGCACATGACCACCTCAACTACATCCTAGCTCTGTAATATGACACCGTCAGCTCTGCGTCCATGAGGATGGGTCGGAGATTGTGGGCCTCTAATGAGCCGAAAAGCCTTCGTGGCTCGTTGCCAAACGGGAAATTTAGAACCAGCATGACGTTAGGAGCATCACCTGCAACACTCGCGACCGAAGAAGCTACAACAACCGGAGGAGTACCGGCTGCCGTAACAACTGGGGCGGAATTCGGAGTTGTGTCCGTTTCGAAAATGCCCATTCATGTCCGTTTCAGTCGTAAAATAGCTGCATTTGCGAGGCTTCTGACTAATGGATGCACTTTGTCACACGTGGTTGTCTTCTTTCAGCCAATCAGGGCTCGCTCGAAACGGAGTTTGAAACGGACATGAAATGAACAAAACTGAGGGTGCCTTCCAATTTGCACTTTAGACGGCTTCGTTGCCGTCTTCGAGGACAGTCCGCCATGTTAAGCCCCGTACCAATTCGAACGAAGCTTCGAAGAGACATCATCGAAGTCAGCAACGATGCACACTACCTTCCCGTTTAAACTACTAAGCTACGCCAGCCACCCTTTTGTGTACTAAAGTTGTGACAAATCAACTTGTCTTTTTATTGAAATATTTAGTATAGTTTACTAGTGGTGAAGATGCTTTTGTTTAGATTTTAAATTACATATGTTTGCAATAATAACGGTAATATTATTTACGAAACCTGCGGCTTGCGTTACTCAACATGTCTGCTACAAAGTTGTCGTCTGCGTTGATGACCGCTGCGCCGTTCCTATTCTGCTTCCTTTAGACGTTTAATTTGACTTCTTTGTAACCTGTCTACCAAGCTCTCCACGAATTGGAACGCAGCCTGAGAATCCGCCCCTGCGGGAAGACAGTTCACCCGCAGCGACTGGAGTACAAGCGTTGCAGGGCCCCGACAACTGTAGCAGGCGCAACGAGAGGAAACGCACTCTGCAACGGCACTGGAATCCCACGTACTCGCTGCCAAGGTTGCCACGTCTGTCGATTTGTCGCCAAACTGGCGAATTTTCGGGACTTGTGGCGACTTAGCTACTTTCTGGCTCCTTTGAGAATTGGTGATTTTATATATTTCTGGGCCCTACCGACGCCCCACTTTCCACGAAAAACGTCCTATGTCACCTTTCAGTGCTTTTCAGCCGTCGAGACAAACTGGACAAACAGAACAGAACAAACTTTCAGGCAGATGACGGTGATCTGGAAAAGTTTAAAATAGGTACCAACGAATCAGTCACTGAAACACACCACCGTACAGCTCTACTTTCCGGCAAAAATCAAAATTTGTTTCTCTTTTTAATATCCAGCACGTGATGCTGTATGAATAGCGTCAAAGCCTTCAAGAAAGACCGCTTTAAAGTGTATTGCTTCAGTATTTTACAGAAGCTTGACATTTCGTGCAGAGTGGTGGGAAGTGTGTATGACGATGTATAATATGCACGGGAATGTAAAAAGGCATCGAAAGTGGTAAAACACGGTGTGCAGCGAACAGCCCGTTCTGAGTCATTCATATTCCTTGAATTCTTTGCCTAAACCTGCATATTTTAGCCTTTCTGGGGACAGTAGTCAACCGCTGTTGCTCTCCGCACGACAGAAAACGAATAAAATTTGGGAGGTGGATTTTACTTCTCTCTGAATTTCTGCATTTTTCTAGCGAAGGTAATCAAAAAGTACTTATAGCATCACCTTGCTGAAAATGGAGCCTTCTGGCCCATTTTTCAAACGTTCACGTTAAGGTGGCGACTTTTTTGGCTACTGTCGTCAATTTCCCGGCAACTTTTTCTTTTCAGGACCCAGCAACACTGCAGTCGCTGCGCCATGGAGGACAGGGCAGCGCGAATGCGCTACAGATTATTCGAAATGCGAAAGCGCTCGAATGAATTCAGGCGATTCGCCGCCATTTCCCGTTTTCTCTCTATATGGGTTCGAAGGGCGCTGAGAATTCGCCCGTTTGCTGCCATAAATAGCGCATGCCTTGCAACCAAGGATCAAAGAAGAAGCCCCCAATCCCCCCTCATGTGCATTTTCACAGCTACAATATTCTAGTAGGCCTACATTATATCACAGCAGTGCACGCCCAGCCAGGAGCCTCCAGTTCTCCCCCGCAGGTATGTTGATCTCCCAAAACGGTTCGTATTGCACGTGCAGCAGTGCCTTACTCTCTTTTGGCGCAGCGTTACCCTTTCCTGGCGCGAACTTCTCCGCTCTTTCTCAGATCCCTCCGCTGACCCTCCTCCCGCACCACTGTTTTCCTTTTCTGGCGTATGATCCGGGCTCACGCTCCGCGGCTCGCGCTACTTTGCGCAAATAACGTTGTGGTGATCGGCGATTGAAATGCGGTACTCGGAGCGCGTGGCTGCCGGCGCTTGTTGCGCCGCAGGTGAGCACTTTCGAAAGCGAGCCGACGCATTGTGGTATACGGTGATGGTGAGAGCGTTCGCGACGCTTGGTATCCGGCAGACAGGCCTTCAGTGTGTGGTATGGGCGGCAACATAGGGGCGCTGCATGCCATGGCTTCAAAACTCCGAGCTTGCGAGCTGTGGCGCGCCATGATAACACATCGCTATAAATGCGTATTGAAATTCTTTACTACGCGTGCGGTGCCAGCTCCCACAGCTTCGCGCGGCGCGGCACGGCTCGCAGGCGCAGAGTTTTGAAGCCATGGCATACAGCGCCCCCTATGGTGCCGCCAAGAACCACACACTGATGGGCTGTCTGCCGGATGCAGTCAGCATGTGTCGCGTACTCTGTCACCCTCAGCGTATGGACAATGCGTGAGCTCGCTTTTCCAAGCGCTCACCGGCTGACTGTGGCAACAAGGCCCAGGTTGCAGGCCACTGGCCCTGCCGAGTATCGCGTTCAATCGCCGAGCACTGTATACACAGAATATAGTCCAACAGCTTTTAGGACTATTTCTCCGACAATCGAAAGGCGGTCCTGTGCCGTCGGTGGTGCGAAAGGCGAAACGCCTTGCATCAAAGCCAACCATATCCACGTGCTCTAATGACGACGATGACGACGATGATGATTCACTTGAAGTAAATGGTCCATACCCACTCGGGGGGATTGGCCAAGGATAAAGTGTTGACTGCGTCTTTCTTGGAGCCTAAATGTTCACTTTACGTGCTGCGAAGGAATGCGGATTGGCTTGCGCACCTCAAAAGTCGGAACTGCTTGTGGTTCGACGCCGCCGCCGCAAACGAGAAGATAACATCCATGCGACCCTTGAGAAACAGGTCATCAAACCCTGCACATCACTAAAAATTCTAGGCCTTCCGATACGATCGGATGCGAAGAACGACCAAATGATACAGCGGCTTACAAAAACATCCGAACAGGTGCTACACATGATCAGGAGAGTCACCAACCGACACAGATGCATGAAAGAGAAAGACACACTTCGTCTCGTCCAGGCTTTCATCCTCTTAAGAATAACTTACTCAGTGCCGTATGCAGTACTCAAGAAGAGAGGAACCGACAAACTTAACACCGCCATCAGGAAAGCAACAAAACAAGCGCTGGGCCTTCCAATGAGCGTGTCTACAGACAGGCTTTTAAGCGTTGGGCTACGCAACACAGTCGACTAGCTAAATGAAGCTCACCTGCACAACCAAAAAGCTCGCCTCGCACAAACCCAAACGGGCCGGAAGGCCCTTGCCCAGTTAAAATTGACACCTGTGGGGGACGCTGTCTCAACACAGCTTGAAATTCTGGAGAAATGGCGGAAGCACATCATAATCCGCCCACTGCCGAAGAATATGCATCCTGTTCACCATCAGGGTAGGCGAGAAGCAAGAGCCAAAGCTCTGGACAAAAAATATGGATCTCTGCTCTCAGTGGTCTACACAGATGCAGCCTCATACCCCAAAACACAAGCCAAAATAGCGGTGGTGACAACGAAGACAGACCTCGTCGTCGGCACAACCCTACCACGAGCCTCAACGCATGAAGCGGAAGAATTATAGACGTAGCCTCAGCTCTCTCGCAAACGAAGGCAAGTGTCATAATTACTGACTCAGAAGAAGTATGCAGGAGTCTCTCGTCGGGCTCGGTGGCTCCGATGACATACCGCATACTGTCAAGCATTGCAAGCCACCAGACAAGGCAGTCGAAGTGGTGTGGCCGCCGGCCCACTCTTCCATGGAGGGCAATGATTACGCCCACCTCAAGGCCCGAGGTTTCGTCAAACATGCAGCGGAGGACTCACCTGAACCTATGCCTCTCATGAGGTACCACGAAATTACAGAGCACTACAGACTCGGTCGCAGTACACTTCCGTTGTCCCACCCACAACTAACAAGGACACCACGCTCAGACTTGTGCAAACAAACACGTATCTCAACCCAACACTGATGCACCTTATGTTCCCAAATCAACACGAAGCCCAATGCAAACTCTGTACGCAATCAGGAACACTTAGGCACATTATTCTTGAATGCACAAAGAATCCTGATTTGCCACCTCCGCCCCCTCCCCATTCCCCCGAGCAGTGGGAGACGCTACTGTCCGGCTCCATCTTTTGCGATCAGCTCCTGCTGGTTGAGAGAGCCGGTAGCATCAAGGACGCCACATGACTACCTGTAACAAGGCTCCACTCCCACAAGGCTCTGCAAATAAAGAAGTCCTCGGGCGCAGCTGGCGAGGGTGCGCGTGCACAGGTGTCGCGCTATTTCACGCGAGAATGCAAGCCAATCAGCGTTGCCGCTAGCATCATTCCACATCGCAGGTGTGTGTGCTCACTTTCGTCGGGCAGCTCATCTATCGCGGCATGGATAGGCCGCGCGTGGTTAGATCCGCGCGGGAGCGGGAAGCCCTTGAAGAACGTAAATGGTTACGATAATCACAGAAGAATGATCTATTATTACGTATACCAAACATTTGCTTTCGGATAAAGCCCAGCGCAATGGAAGGGTTTGGTATTCCTCAATCGATGGTTTTGCGGTTTAATTTGGGTTATTGCGCTCTGATTTTGGCAGAAGTGCTTTCGTTTTCCTTGGGCTGTCATTGTGTTTCGATTTTGGCTGTTTTGGTTTTCTTTAAAGGGGCCGTGAAGACAAGGGGCCGTGTTTTATTCGAAAGATTTCGTGTTTTATAGTTCCCCCAGCGCTTGTCCGGAAGCAAACGATGCCGTATTCACTGAGAAATCAATCAATTTAGGTTAAAACATTGATTCTCCCGCCAAATCATGTGTTTTTGAGACGTCAGCATTGAAGTCATGCAGCCTGCTCTGCTGCATGAAGTCATTCGGCTCTGCAGCCTTGCTTGCCGTCAGTCCTCCCAGAGGGCGCTACCATAGTCATCCATGGACCGTTGTCCGCCATTGCTTTGTTTTTGACTGTATTTGCACCTAACCTGTTTTTGCTACTGTAGAAAGTAATCGTTTCGTGAAACATGGGGTATGCTAGACAAAGCAAGGAGCACGAGCATAGTGGTTCGCAATTTCCATGAGTGAAACTTAAGCGCAAAACTTCACAGACAAAAGGGACGACACAGGCGCTGTCTGCAGTTCTGACAGCATGTTCGACCTCAGTACGCAAAGGTGCGAATTATTCTCAAACTAGAAATGACTCACTGCGTCATGTTGACTGGGACGCACAAGATGCAAAACTATGGCGCTCGAGCAACAAATGAGGTACGATTTATTACACGACATTAAATACACAGAAAAACCAGTGGCTGCAATCATGCGCTCGTTCAAGGATAAGATATCACTCCAAGTATGCAATGGAAGCTTACATCAAGGATAAAACAATTAGACTTGGTGTCAAGCTTGCTATCTGGTACAAGTGAGGTTCGACTGGCTATATATGCCACCTCTCTTTCCAAAAGGGCAACTGATGGCGTGCTCAAACATTGTTCCCCCCGAATGCCAATCAGTGAGTCCTCCAAAATTTCCCGGGAGAGAGCGTGTCGATAACGTTTCAAAACGCGCGTTTCTTGCAACTTTGGGTGGCAATCACTTTTCTCGAATTTCTTGCAATGTATTGCGAGATGGCTGCCCGTTCCTGTGCGCATGGTGTACGCATGTTCTCTAATGCGATTATTCAGGCATCTACCAGTCTGGCCTACGTAAACTTCTCGCATGAAAGTGGGATTTCGTACACCACTTTGTCCGCACAATTCACAAACTGGGTTTCATGCTTCTTCTCGCATGCGGCTCTTGGGCTGTCGTTGCAGTTTACCTTGGCGCACAAAGACGCCAGTTTGTTGGGCGCCGAAACACCCGTCCTTACTCCTGCCTTATCCCCGGTCTTTCTTCAAAAGGTGTAATACCCATGGACGTAGGGTATGACGTTTAAGCGGCCCTTGGATGTTTCTTCTTGTGGCCGGTTTTTTGCGAAGTTAGTGTTTACCCTTTTCAGAACATTTTCGGCACACCTGCGCAACATAGGGGCCGGGTATCCTGCTTCACTGAGTCTCTTGATTTGGGTGCCTAAGCTCTTCGTCATGGTGGGCGGACAGGATCTTACTACTGAATTCGTTATAGCCGCAACCGCAATGCCACGTTTTACAGTAAAATCTCGATGATAGCGAACTCGCGGGACCGCGAAAAATATTCGTATCATCCGAAAATCGTATGAACCAATACAGGCCAAAAAATTTAGCGCTGAAAAAAGTTTTCGTGTATTTCTCTTTCTTACTTTCGCCTGAAGAAATTCGTGACTTTCTTCTGCATTTTTTTACCCCCATGTCGCAAAGCAGTCCTTTCTGGAGGCGTAACAGCTTCGCGCTCGTCACCTTACTCGCGGTGCCCAAGCTCGCTACACGCCGCAAGTCAAGCGTGAACCGCATGGTGCGTTTTTGCACGTGATTCGCGTACCTCGGCTTTGCGCGCACTGTATTTTCACGCCTGTATCGACGATTTCGCGCCCGCGGTAGCTCCTACCTCAACCAGAAAATGACGCACGACGCGCGCGGCAGAATGGAGGAGCCTGACTACTTGCGAAGAGCTCGAGACAGCCGGCTTGGCTCCGCCGGAGATGGTTAGGCTTAGCACCCCGGCAGATATTTCATGGGCGCTTTCACTAGCGCCATGGATGATGTTTTATAGTACCGTTTTCGCATGCATAATCAGCTCCTTTACCGCACAACCAACTTCGTGCTGCCTTGAGCGGCATTTTAAAGAGCGGTTAGGAGCGGTCGCTCGAGCGGCCATGCCACTTCGCGGCCGCAGCCGGCCGCGCCGCGATAAGCGCGCGGGGTTTCGCGGCGGTGTCAGCAAGCAGAAAACAACAGCCCGGCCGTTTCTAGAGAAAGAGCGACAAAGAGGGGAGAGAGAGCCGTCACTTGCTCGTTCGGCAGTGGGGCCCGCCTCGCCGGCTCGTTCGTATCATCCGCCGGGCCGCGCAGGTGCGTTCGGAACAGCCGAATTTTTTCCCATTGCTAACAATGCAACTTCGCCAGGACTTTTCAGAAATGCGTATCATCCCGAAATTGTATCACCCAGAATCGTATCATCGAGATTCCACTGACCACTTTTGAGTGGGCCGAGTTGAAGGGCAGTAGGCCTTTTTGCGATCTTGGAGAGTATTCCCAGCAGACATGACGCACGTCGAAGTCATTTGAAGGTCGAGAAACCTCACTTCCCACCTTCTGGCGTCTCAATAGTCAGGTCGAACATCGTCAGAACCGTCGAGAATACGCCCAAGATCTCCGCTTCTTGCCTCGAAAGGTCACCATGTATTTCAAACACCACCAGGAAGTCATCGACGTAGCGAAAGACCTTTACGACGGCCGAATTCTGAAGGGCGGGCGCCCGTCGAAGACCGCCAGTAGCAGGTCACTGAGCACTGGAGAAATGGACGAGACAATTCTGGAAGGGTTGCTTTCTACTTGCGCTCCCATTTGTCGCTCACAACGACAAGCTGTACATTCAAAAGGAGGGGGGTGTGCATTGGCTCGTTCATTGCTCCAGTGGTCAGTGACCTGCTACTGGCGGTATTCGACAGGCGCTTGCAATCCGCCCTTCAGAATTCGGGCCACCGTAAAGGTATTTCCCTACGTCGATGACTACCTGGTGGTGTTTTAAGTACATAATTGACCTTTCGAGGCAAGAAGCGGAAATCTTGGGCGTGTTCTCGATGGTTCTGCGATGTTCGACCTGATTAGTGAGACGCAAGAGGGTGGGAAGTTGAGGTTTCTCGACCTAGAAATGACTTTCGACGTGCGTCATGTCTGCTGGGATACGCTCCAAGATCGCAAAAAAGGCCTACTGCCTTCAACTGGGCCCACTCAAAAGTGGAAAAAACGTGGCATTGCTGTTGGGCTATAACGAATTCAGTAGTAAGATCCTGTCGCCACACCATGACGAAGAGATTAGCACCCAAATAAAGAGACTCAGTGAAGCAGGATCCCGGCCCTGGTTGCGCAGGTGCGCCGAAATGTCCTGAAAAGGTAAACACTAACTTCAAAAAAACCGGCCACCAGAAGAAACATCCAAGGGGCCGCTTAAAAGTCATACCCTACGTCCATGGGTATTACAAACCTTTGAAGAAAGACCGGGGATAAGGCAGGAGTAAGGACGGGTGTTTCGGCGCCCACAAACTGGCGTCTTTGGTGCGCCAAGGTAAACTGCAACGACAGCCCAAGAGCCGCATGCGAGAGAGCACTGAAACCCAGTGTTGGGAATTGTGCGGACAAAGTGGTGTACAAAATCCCACTTTCATGCGGACGAGTTTACGTAGGCCAGACTGGTAGATGCCTGAATGATCGCCTTAGTGAACACGCGTACACTATGCGCGCAGGGAACGGCAACAATCTTGCAATACATTGCAAGAATGCGAATAAAAGTGATTGCCACCCAAGTTGAAAGAAACGCGCGTTTTGAAACGTTATCGAGACGTTTGCTCCCGGGAAATTTTGGAGGCCTCACTGATTGGCATTCGGGGGGAACAATGCTTGAGCTCGCCATCAGTTGCCCTTTTGGAAAGAGAGGTGGCATATCTAGCCAGTAGAACCTCACTTGTACCAGATAGCAAGCTTGACACCAAGTCTAATTGTTTTATCCTTGATGTAAGCTTCCATTGCATCACTTGGAGTGATATTTATCCTTGAACGGGCGCATGCTTGCAGCCACTGGTTGTTCTACGTATATTAATGTCGTGTAATAAATCGTAGTTCAGTTGTTCGTCAGCGCTCTAGTTTGTCACTTCTTCCGTCCTCGTCCCTGCGCTGTTTTTTAGTTTGAGTAATGTATGCCCAACTAGCCCAACGTCAAGCCTTAGTAAGCAGTGCGCTTCGGTACTTCTATGCTTACAAGTATTTTCGTAACTTTCATTGTTTACCACACCCTTCTTACTGCTGTACAACGAATATGCATCAGATTTAAGCGCAAGAATAGTTCGTTCGGCAAGCTTACAAGCCGCTCCTAATTAGTGTTTGCTTTTGCCGGCCTCAGCCAATGGCACAGCTAGGCACATATGACATCATAAGTTCTGTTGCGGGAAATGAGCTACTGGGTCGCATGGCCATTCCAATTTTTTCCTAATTATATAGCTTATTTGAGTGAAGTGTACGTTAACAGTGGTGTCAGTATGATTATAACGAGGCAATCGTTCGAATGAACCGAACTTGTGTTTTGTCTGCATGGCGCGAACCCCTGTTTCTGGAGGGAAAGGATTTGTTCATTTTTTTTTTATACCTCTCAACGACATTTTCGTACCCACGCGTTTGATGAAACGGAGAGATCTAAGTCTTACGCCTGAGAAATCCCTCTCCCTCCTCATACAGTCCCTGGAGATTAGGAAACGGTTTTACAAGTTCTGCCACCTATAAATGTAGCGTTCAGCAGTCATTGTAACAGACAATCGAGTTTTAGCTTCCCGAATTAAATAATCCTTATTCGCTGTTATTTATCGATATCACCAACTCGCTTTCGCACAAGTGAATAATACACACATGAAGAAAGCGACATGAATTTCACAGAATTTGTCGTCCGCTTGTAGAAGTAGAAGAAAAAACCAGTTTCGGTTTCGTGCACGCCCTGAATTCTTCCTCCAAGCCTGAGCTCGAGCCAGTCATGCGATTCACGCGCGCCCTCATGGCCGGTAGCGCGTTCGGAGCGTTCGCTGCTGGCTCCGCATCGGTGTGTGACTGTTACGTTCGCGTCGCCTTCTTAGTTAATTTTCCGTTTTAACGTCGTGCTTCTTAAACATCAGTGCCCCCGACACGCAGTGAAGTTTCGTGAAGGCAAGCAGCAGCGCGGACGCTTAGCGGATTCTCATCGCACCAGCCCTCGACATCGCTTCGACATCGGAACCTTCGACCGAGCTTGTCAACAAGGTAAGCTGTGATATCTCTTTGCTGGTGCTGGGCCGTACTTGACTGACAGCTGTCTTCCTGCGGTGAGCGTCTAGCCCGGGGCTGGCCGGAGCTTGCTGGCGAGTAACGTTTATTCTCAAGCTGCCGAAACTGCTGTGTTTTCATTCGATTAGCAAACATGATGATTACGGCGACGCTGAAAGACGCAGCTTGTCAAAGTGCTCAGTAGTAGAAATCAGCTTTTTCTTTTTGGGTAAGGCACCATACAAGAGTAACGTGGACTTGAGAACAGACAGGACCATCTCATAACGAGGGAAACGGCGTCTCTTTGCGCGTGATTGTGACGTAAATAGACGGTGTCTGTTCAACGCTCGTCGGCGATTCTACTCGGCCCGAGATAAAACTGACCGTTTGTAGCGTACTTAGTATCTCAGAACTTTCCCTGCTGCGTCAGCAGCGAGTGAATTCACATGGACAAGCTTGCTACTGTCAGCGAAGAAATACAATGGGGTTAGTGTGCACCCCATGCGATATGTTTAAACGCGTCGCCTCCGGAAGGTATCGGGGAGCGAGCGGCTGACGAGACGCGTTCGCAAGCTCACGTTTGCGGCGTTCACGAGAGTTACCAGATGCGTCTTGGAGATTTACTGGATCTTCTTTAGCGCGTGTATGAGAGATCCTGCTCGTCATTAGGCGAGCTCTTTTAACTTCCGTTTAACTAAGCCGTAAGGGGAGGGGAAGCGCTAGGAATTTACAGCAGTCTTTCTCGCCTTTATTAACAGCTCAAGCGTGCTTTCCAGGCCGTAGTCGCTGCAGCGAAACTGCATGTGCATTCTTTGACTTCGAGTGAGGCCGTCGCTTGCGGCGGCTGCTTTCCTAGCGTTAGGGACAAACCGAAAAACGCCCGCCTGTCGAGATTTGTGCGCACATTGTTTAAAGATCACCTGGTAGCCTAAATTAATTCGTATGCCTCTACTACGGCATGCCACATTGCCCAGCTGCCGCTTTAGCGCGCGAAATCCCCAAAGTTTGAATTTTGGTCAGTTCATCGGTCTGCCGTTGTGCGATTGCGGTGGGGATGGTTCGCTTGTGTAATAGGTGATGCACTGCCGGACTCCCGTGAACTGTTTAGTTTGCTTGAGATTGTCAGGATGGCGCACCGTCACTTGCCGTCGTCTTCGAATTTTATTTTGTCTTAGGTCCTTGTGAGTTTTAAACAAACTACGCCGGTCCCCATCGTTCGTTTTTAGGAGTTTACGACTGCACTTTTCACGTATAGCCCGGCAAGTATACATCTAGCTTTTCTGGAAAAGTGGGACTCTGTACCAACCCAATTCACGCACTACTGCAACTAACTGTGGACATTGGTTTCACGCTGAGGTGAACCTTGCTCGGTGAAAAAGGCCAAAAGTAACGCGAAGAAGGCGCGTGTCTGATGGGGTACGAAGAGGTTCCGAAATACGTGATTACGTGAGCGCCTCTTTTGAATGGTAGTTACACTAAAAACTGTTTGCAGAAGCGATGCAACATGGCCTTTGTTATTTCTTTTCTGGCAGGTGTTTTCGTTTTCCAAACATCCTCCTCAAACTACCCCTCGTGTTAGGTGGTTACTGTTTTTAGTGGGTGTAATTTTGCATTTCCCCCTCCTCCGCGCCCCCCCCCCCCTCCGATACGCCGCGATGGTTTCATTCCGACGCATCTCAAAAGTGAAAAGCTGCGAAGAAATTATCTGCCATACACATTGCTTTAAATGGGCACAAAATATGTTATCGTGCAAATATCTCAGACATGATGGAAATTTCCTGTGGCTTGGTTTTGGTGGCCGTGGGTAATATTGTTAGCAAAGGAGTTCTGAGGACAACCAAGAGAGGGCTGGTTTACCCCTAAAACTTTTTCCCCGTTCAAATGCGTTTTGAAGTCAGTGGTGAAGAATACCGAAACTTTACCGTTACGTCTCCCCCGGCCTGCCTCTAAGGAAATGTCGACATGCCGACGTTCGCCAGAGACGCTCCCCAGAGTCTTAGCACAGATGTTATTTTGCAGACCCCCCACTTGGCATGGATGAAGAGGGTTCCTCGGACGCCCCGCCGCCTTCTGGGCAGTGATGTTACTAAAGTCTCGACGCCCCCGCGACCGCAGGACGTTCCCGAAGACTGTTCAGTCCCGAAGCCGTCTTCGGGCAGCGGACTTTACCGAAAGCCTGAGCGCCTTGACAGCAGTGGTTCACCAGCGATCGTCAAAACCACCGTTGCATTCGACCTGCGATGTCACTGAACGTCCGGACGCCGCCGTGCCCGAGATGTGCCTGAAGGCTCGGCAAAGCCTCCGTTGTGTACGACCGGCGGTGCCACTGAGAACCTAGATGCCTCCGGGAACGGCTAAGGTGCCTGAAAGCGAGCCACAGTGGCCGCGGAGGATTGCAGGCAGGGTGCACAAGGAGGGCACCATCGGGTGAGGTGGCATTCTTTCCTCTTTCTTTTTGACTGCTGGAAATCGATCTTGTGCTCAGTAACGGTTTCGTCTATGACACCCGTTTGGGCTGGCAGTCGAACCAGGGCGTGTCGAATTCAGAGGGGATCATGGAATGGCGAAAATTGCTGTATGTGCTGTGTGAGGATGAGTAGGAAGAACGTTTATTGGAGCCGAGGTTAAAGAAAAGTGGCTGGCGTGCTTCTCATTTCAGAAGACCGGGGGTTACCGACGCAGCTCGGGCCCGATTGGCGAGGTATTCCTGGTCCTTAATCCGCGAGCTGGTCTTCCCGCTCTCACACTGCTATAGGCTGTCCCGTACAGTGCAATCGCCTATGTCCGTAGTAACGGGTTTTGCAACTTCTGGACAATAACTAGTTGGTGAATTCGACAGTTCGACTGCAATGCGTTCGATCCAAAGGTATGAGTGTAGTCAAGGAGTGATGTCGGCCCAAGAATAACATTTCCCATTCCTTTGTACGAGAGCTAGTTGCTGTTTCTTCCCCTCGTCATCTTTTTTTTTTTTTTTTTTGATCCCGCACCTATGCGGCCATGTAAGAAGATAGGCTTATAAGGTGATTTGGAGCGCCGCAATAACCCCCTGTGCTGACCTAATTGTTTTTCAGGCACACTCAGGGCTTTTCGGGGTGAGAGTGATGAAGAGGAGAGAGAAATCAGAATTGACGACCTCGACGTTCCCCGGGTGCCACGGGAGGTCGCCAAGGAACGCCTCGAGCAGCAGCAGCAGCAGCCGCCGCCGCACGCGAGCGCGCTGGAGCCTATCTACCAGACGATGCGGCAGGTGGTGTCCCACTTCACGAAGCTTCACGTCGATCGAGAGTGCCAGGGCAGCCAGCTTGTTTGCGTCCTCTGCCGGGAGGCCGAGAACACTCTCCTCAGCATCCAAGAGGTGGTGAGGAAAGACCCGTCGCTGCGGGCATTCGTGCTCGGCAACACCACCTTCATGGGTGTCCTGGTCAAGCTGTGCCGCCTGGACTCGCCGGTGCCCCCGAACATCTGCGGCGTCCTCGGTCCGGACATCAAGCGGTTCGTGGAAGAGCGCGGCTACTGCGACGGCGGCAGCGTCTCGACCCTGGTGAAGGGTCACCCGAGCGACAAGCTCTGGGAACGCTTCCTGGGCGACGCGGCGAAGAAAGTGAAGCGGGTCACGTACTCGGTCGCTGTCCGACCTACCACAGCAGGCGGAAGCGATGCTTTGCGCCGTGCTTGCCGCGTCTGGCGAGCCCGTAGTCGCACCCGCGGATGTCCAGGAGGGGTCCTTCCACTCGTCGTTGGACGTTTCGGGCTGTCTGGACGCGCGACACCTCTGGGTATTCAACGGCGCCAATGCGCGGGGCGAACGTGGATGGCCGCCTCCTGGCGGAGGTCCACCGGTCCCTTCAGCAGGGCCCTCGAGAGAACGCGCCCAGTGTGGGGGAAGTAGCGGGCCTGTGGACGTCGGAGGAGCAACTGGAAAGGGTGCTGGTCGTGGAGGTCGCCGAAGAAGTAGCCGTGGTGTGGGGCATGGATCGAGGCAACTACCTCAGGGTGCGCTGGACAAAGCTCGGTCTACCTGCTTACCGACTTCAAGGTCCAGCCACCGGCATGTCTGCCTAGCTGTGCTCCAGGGCAAGTACTCATTATATCCCTCCGCGCGTTATGTTTAAGAATTGACGCTCCGGCGACGCTTTTATTGTTAAACTAGGGCGTGGGAAAACGAAGGCAAGGGTTGGTCAATCGACAGGCGGGGTTGGGGGCGGGGGGGAGATGGAAGCTACATCGTAGAGCTGAGTTAACTGCCGGTCCTAATGAAAGCAGCAAATGGTGCGCGGTTACTGCATCGAGGGGTATTTAGAAGATGCCAAAATAAGGACTAGAGTAGCGAAAACGGCAAGATGCCAAAATAAGGACCTAGAGTAGTGAAAACGACATTCGTACTGTCTAACGTCAAGTTCGTACTGTCTGTTACGTCACCAAAGGAAGCAGCACCGACCATTACGGCTTTCTTTGTATTTTTATGGCTTAGTAGTTTCACGGCCGCTCGATGGGAACAAGACCTTGTTTCCATCGAGCGGTCGTGGTTTTTTGAAGATGGCCAGAAGTTTTTTCGAGGGTGCCTTTTCTGCGAAGGGTGTTCTTCATTAAAACCGTACGGGTTGCCTTTTGGCTTATAGGAGCAAAAATAAATTAGGTCGACCTGGCCTCGCATTTGATATATCGTCACCGATAACCTCTGAACCTCGCTAGCCACGCTACCTCACGCATCCCAGGCCGCTGTTTTGTGAATTCCGCCTATCTGAACGGACGTTTATATTTACCTGCCAGGCGACCTAACACGCCAAGATGGGACTGTTCGGCGAAGTCCGGTTCTCTCATCAGTTCGCATTCCCGATTTTTGACCTCCATGCGATTTGCGCAACCTCGGGTCTTCTGTCGTTTGCAGATGTGAAGCCGGTCCCCTTCCTTGGTCTGCTAAGGGAGTGCGTGAATACCCTGCAGGTGCTGACCCGCCACAACACCTACGAAGGTAAGTCCGGCCTTCTAACTAAAACGTATCGCTGCTTCGGTTTTACCCGATTTGAAAAACTAGACGGAATAATCCGTGTAAGTCTTCGAGTGCGGAGGTAGTCGCGCACGAACTTTTAGACGGCGGAGTCAGGCAGGTAGCTTCTTCTTGTGACCTCCCCTTCCCTTCTCTGTCTCTTTTCTCGAATCTTCAAAGGAGCCATGAAGACAAAATACAAGTTTGTTTTATTCGAAAGATTTCATGTTTTATAGTGTCCCCAACGCTTGTCCGGATGCAAATGATATTTTATTCACTGAGAAATTATTCAATCGAAGTTAAAACTTTGCTTTTCCCGCTAAATCGTGAGTTTTCGTGGTCTGCAAGGCCAACACAGGAACCGACCGCTCTGCAGCCGGTTGAGAAGCCTGGTTTACCGTTAGTGAACCTAGATGGCGCCAATGGCGCCACCATACCGTGGCAAGCCGTTTTGTGCCTCTGGTTCATTTTTCACAATATTTGAACCTGGCTTGAACCTGTTCAGGGAGAAAATTGTTTTCAGGGAAAAATAGTGCTTGCTAGACAAATATGGTCACGTAAGACACTATTGCTTGCGTCAATCGGCCAGTGTCGTGTGATACTACCACAGAGCTCCGCAGTGCTGTGCAGCTAAACCAAGCATAGTGCGCGCAGTACCAACAGCAGTACACATCAGTACTTCTATGCTTATGTTAGCTTTCGTAACTTCCACTGTTTGTCCCACCATTCGTTCTGCTCAAAAAAGAAAGTGCCCTAATTTAAGCTCTAATAGCTCGTTCGGCAAGCTTATAAGTTCTGCCTAATTGGCGTTTGCTTTTTCCGGCCTCCGCCAATCGCAGAGCTGTCTGGTATGACTTCATAGGTTTCCGTTGCGCGAAACGAGCTAGTGGGTCGCATGGCCATTGCCTTTTTTCCTTATTTGCTTACACACCTTATTTGAGCGAAGTTTACGTTAAAAGTGGTGTCAGCATGATTCTAACGAGGAAATCTTCTGAATGAACCAAACTTGTGTTTTGTCTTCATGGCTCCTTTAAAGACAGATCTAACGAGAAAACATGTCGGCATGCGATTGTTTGCGTGCGTGCGTGAGCGCGCAAGAGAATCTGAAATCCTCACACGCGGACGTTCGTTGGCTGTCGCCATGCGGTTTCGATAAGCGGGAATATAGCCTTTTAAGGACGACAGTCTGACTTGGGTATCTAACGGCATAAATTTTTGATGTACCCGTCCGTCCGACCGACCGTCGGTGCGTCCGTCTTTTACTCAGATCGACCAGAAATAATACTGGTCAGCCTGCTTTCTAGTAGGTCACTTACCCACTTGAAGTTGGCGGGTAAGTGATTGAATCGTAGAGTGGGATATAGAGAGTGCAGAGAATACAAGAGGGGGATGGAATAGCTGGGGACGAAAGACCGTAGAGGAAAGGCGATAAGGAGGGGGAGGAGGGTGCAATTGGAGGGGAGGTGACAAGGACGAGGGTAAGTGGGAAGCGAAGGGGAATTGGCGTTGGGGATGGGAGAGGAGGGGCTGGTGGGGTAATATGGGTGTAAGGGTAGAGGGAAGGGAGAGTGGGGTACGGAGAAGGAAATGGAGGGGAGGCTTTGAAACTATCGGTAGAGTGTGGGTGTCAAGTATGGGAGAGGAGGATATTAGGCAAAAGTGCGTAGCGCGAAGGGACGTGCAGGGAAGGACTCGGAAGGGAACGAAATGATGGGAGGTCTGATTGGTGTGGGGTAGTGGGGTGCGGAGGAAAGAGGGGGGAGAAATGTATATTTTTGGGGGTGATGGGGTGCACGGTGGAGTGGGGAACGGGAAACGGAGTGAAGTGGAAGCATAAATGTGGCAGAACTAGTAGAGGGAAGGGACAAGAGGGTGGAAAAAAGTGTGGCGAATGGTGAAGTGGATGCGGACGAGTGAGAATGGCTAAGAAAGAGGGGGAGTGGTGGAGGGATAAAAACGAGAATGCGGGTTGTAAATGGAGAGAAAGGAGGGAAGCGGGAGAAGGTGGAAGGAAAGTGGCGCATGGGGATGTGAACCGTATGCACAGTCGAACACGGATATATCGAACTCCAAGGGGATCGCGAAATAGTTAGATATATCGATAATTCGAAATATAAAATATGCCCATCTGAGGCTCACCTGGAAACTCCGTGAGCTTTTCAAAGTCGCGACGAGCGGTAGGTTGCCGATTGTGTTCCCCAGAGCGCGGAAATTTGGGACCGCAGCGCGACGACCACCGTTCTTTATCAAACATGAAAAAAGTTTGAGATTCGCTTGCTTCTTCTCTGCGTCATAAATTTCACCAGACTGTCTTCATGTTTACGAACTCCGTCCAAATAATAAATTCCGGCGTTTTACACTGTGCCACAACAGTGACGAGTCCGAACACTGACGCTAAGTCGGCTGCAGTAGGTGGTTGGGAACGTTGTCAGGGCCGCTAGTGGAGTCCGTAATCAATGAAGCCATATCAACACTAAGAGGGAGGGAAAGAACAAAAAATTACGCCCATCTTCCCGCGAGGGGAACCCTGATGTGATGCGACGCATCGGGGGGTTCAATTGGCGTTTCCATTGGTTGATTCTCTATGGTCGTAACGTTGCCTTGAGCGTTTGGGGTGACGCTGGTATTGGATTGCGTCAATCCACTCGCTGAAGGGACCGCCGCTTCCATCATGTTTTCATCGGAAGAATCAAGCCAAGCACGGAGTCATCAATCGAAGTCACGCGGAGTCGAACGCGGGCGAGCGCTGACTGAACCGCCGCAGCGCGCTACCCGCTTTATATCGCAGCGCCTGAAGGAGAGGAGACGGCGGAGGAGAGTCGCGCAGGCGCGCACTTGCGCGCCAGAGCAGACGGGAGCGGAGCGAAGCGCGCGCACGCAACTGTTATGATAATGAGACGGAGTGAGAGTGTTACGCACAGCTGTCGGAGAGAAGAACGGGGGAGAGTTGCACATGTGCAGTGAGCGTGCGGACAACGCCGACGCCGACGCCGGGGGGACATACCCCAGAGCAAGAGATGCGTCGCATCTAAAAAAGATTGAGTGGAACAGAAGAGAGGTGTAAAGAACCAAGGGAAAATAAAACCTGCTGCCTCAGATTGCGGCATTCCTGCCGTTGTTACGTCATGTTGGCGCGAAAATTTGAACGCTTTTCTATATGTCTGCAGATTAAAAAAAAAAACAACCTTTCGCTGGCTGGAAGGGAGCCGGGTGAGTTACCACAGGCCTATAGTCCCCTTCACGGCCCCTTTAGGCACGGATCATAGCTGTATGTGTGTCGTGCGCTGGCGACAAAATGAACCATTTAGAAAGCACGGTATGCTGCACTATACTCGGTGACAACTTAAGAACGGCACCGGAAGTTGCCGCTGTGCGTTATCACCTTAGCCGGATGTTTCTCCGCGCGGCGCAAGTAGGGCGTTACTGGGAATATTTTGAACATGGCGTGAGCCGTTCCCGTGATTTTGGACTTACTATGCTTATAAACGACTCCAATGACGAGAAACAACTGCGTGAGACAAGGCAGACGATATCACGCATTCATAGCAAACCCCGTTCAAAACGCGCGCGCACTGACGTCACGGGTCCGGCGCTTTGGCGGACTGATACACTACATGAGGTGGTGCCGTTCTTGAGTTGTAACCGAGTATAGCCTAAAGTTTACTTCCACGTCCTAAAGTTCAGTAAAAAATGTCAAATGCATCGAATATCTGACATCCGGTAGGGGAAGGCGACTTCTACCGCATTTTGCTTCGCCAAATGCGATCATCGATTGATTGACTTATCTATTGTTTTTTTTTTTTCGAAGCGGATTTCCACGCGTTCATGGTTTCCACGATGATGAGTCACGGAGCCATCGAGGTGCTGGTCGCCCACCTCACATGCCAGGACTACCAGACGAGGATGACAAGCATCGTGTGCTTGACGCAGATGTGTCGCAGGCTCAATGGTCGGCAGGCCGTTTTCAAGGCGGGGGGAGTCAAGAAAGTTTTCGGTAAGTCACCTCCCATGAGACACTTCGACGAGAATGTAGCGCGCATGGAAGAGAGAACATTGCATTTCTTATATTCTACCCTTGAATGCGCGAAGGCATTACATAAGGGTATGGGGGAATCGAAGAACAGTGATTACAAAAGTACAATTGAACTTGGATAGTGTTAAAAAAACACAAAAGCACGGCAGCACCAAAGTTCAACAAATTGGCTAGAGAAGAAAAAAACAAAAGCACGCCAGCACCGAAGTTAAACAAATTGACTAAAGTAGGAACATCGCAAAAAAAATGTTACATATTTTTGACTCAGGTAACATTAGGTTCAAGCAGCACACACTGAACAAATGGGAAAAAAATGAATCTGGCACAAAATATACTTTTAAAAGCAGTGGAAATTCAGTGTTCATCTTGAGCGGGAATATTTTGTTCTAGTTTGTCTCTAAAACATTTATTTTCATTGCATGTGGCGATGTCGTCGGGGAACACGTTCCATTGGGTCACAGCGTTAGGAGAAAAAATGGACTGAAAGCTGATGTACTGATGGTAATGGGGGCTCATGTATGCAATGATGTGTTAACACGTACATACTGTTGGGCGAGTCGGTAGTTCATTTGAAAATAGCTAGAACGCAGAAAGGAACAAAGACACGAGGAAAAGACGGGATGAGCGTTCACTTCCAACTGAATTTATTATAATGGAACTTGCAACTTTTATACGAACCGGTCATGTTCAACGAAAGAAACAACATAAAACATGAAACAATAAAGTGACCCCCAAAACCAAGAAAAAACACACATAAAAATTACGCCACCTCCCCTCGCGGGAACCCTGGTGTGATGCGACGCTGAGGGGGGTTCAAGCGCAAGCGGAGAGCAACCGTCCACCGAAAGGCCGCCGGAGAGCAGCACACCGTTTATATGCGCAGCGCGCCCGAAGGAGAGGAGACCGCGGAGAGAGAGAGAGTACTGCACATGCGCAGCACCGCGCGCAGCGCCGCCCACCGGCGGAGTGAGAGCGCGCTGGGCCGCACACCCGCAGATGTTGAGAGAGTGTGTTCGCTCTCACCTGGGCACGCGCCGGCGCCAGTGCGTCTGCCGCGGCTATGACGCAACACAATCCAACACAATCCACTTTAATCCAATCCAATCCAATCCAAATTCAATCAAATCCAAGTGAAGCCAAGCCAATCCAATCCAATCCAATGCCCCTCGCGAGAAAGTGGAAAGGCTGCGCACAACAACGGACGCACGCAGGAAGGACAGGGCCGCCGACAAGAGATGCTCTGAGCGTCGCATCTAAAAGGCGTTCAAGCACTTCGCACTGTCTCCAAATATTGTTTTCCTCATGTCCTTGTCCATCTCTGCGCTTCAGCTATTTTATGAAATGTGTATGAACGGGTGAATTTGTTCACTATATATTACCAGTGTACTACAGGGTCATGCTGTCGAAGGCCGTGTCGAACCTGGGGGGCGGTTACGGAGCTATAGTATGTTACACTGTAGAGCCGGGTAATCAGTATGAGTCAATGTCAAAACTAAGCGGCGCTTATAAACATGGTACGAGAACTAACGATACACACGACATGGCGATGAGTTATTTTGAGCTGTTAAACAACCCACCAATGCTTTAAAGGGACGGACAACCAATTTTCGTCGAGTATATTTCGTCGATGCCAAATGAAAGAGGGCGTCACTTAAAGCACCTTGACCCCAAACGTTTTTGCTGGTAGCGCCCTGAAACATTTCAAATCGGAATTTCTACATCTACCAACCGTATGTAGGCCTCCACAAAAAATGCTGGCAACCATGACACTGTGCCGTGCGGCAACATGCTTTACACTGTACATGAAATAAAAAGAGGTAGTTAAAAAATTGTCCCCAGCTAAAAACAATAGTAATGTGCAGTCTTGTCTATTCCTTCATGCGGTTTTGAACTGCGCCTTGAAAGCGACGGTGGTGATAACGCGCTTTCATTTTGTGTACAAGGGAAACCGACGGAATTGTTTGGATACGTACGGGAGTGTTACATTTAGACACTACAGGGCGCCACCTTCCAGCCGTCAAAAAAATTGTCGCCAAATTAAAATTATTTCCACAAATTTGTGTAGAATTTCCTTGTGTTTATCCCTGTATGTAAACTGCTGGCTTTGACATAAGGTAAGGAACATGCACTCCAAAAATGTTGGTTGTCTGTACCTTTAAGGTTTTCCTGGCGCTGAGCAGACGTACGACCGAAACCGGCAAATCTGACGTTAGAAAAGGTGCCAGCCAGGAGCAAAGCTCGTCACTTTTTGGACCGCAATAGGGGCCAAATCGGCTGTTTTTTTTTAGTATTTTGAGTATTTGATTTTTATTTCTTGGAAAAACCATAGGGAGGCTGTTACTAAAGGCGGACGTGGCCTGACAGAGGCCTCAGCCACCCGATCTACAGTGTACGTAATACAGAGGCTGTTCACAAATTTAAGCATAATAGCACTAATCGTAATAGAAAAAAATATCACAAAGCAGTCATTACTACATTTCCTATGTATTATACAAAGCAAAGGTCTAAAATTCACAGAAGGATTACAGTGTACACACAAACGCAGTAATTCGTACGCGTTAGCTTTCATTACGTGAATTACGTGTCCCTACTGTAGTGTTTTTTTGTTTGGGGGGGGGGGGGGGGAATATGCTGGAACAAGGTCCACGATTCTGTTGAGATCGTTACCAAGCCTCGACGACACAAAATTCAGAGCGGGAAAGCTTGTGGAGCGGCGGTGCAAGTTTTTTAATGGTTTCGGCATTTTCAGCGTTATTAACCAGTACAGGGGCCTTCATAAGTAATTCGATCAACAATTTGGGAATATCGCAAACTATTTGTATTACTGCCTTTATGACAGCCCATTATAGGTTTACAGGAAGCTTTTTCTATTAGGCGGGGCTTCTTTGAACGCACATCAATGCAGCGCGGTAATTTCCAGACGAAAAACAAGCCTGTAAATTTACGAGAGCGTGTTCCAATTACTTTTGACGGCACCTGTAGCTTGTGTGGCGAGTTTAGTTGTATTCTGTGTTCTGCAATCTCCGCTATAGCGGACTTGTTA
The DNA here is from genome assembly GCA_013339765.2 of Haemaphysalis longicornis. NCBI lineage: Eukaryota > Metazoa > Arthropoda > Arachnida > Ixodida > Ixodidae > Haemaphysalis > Haemaphysalis longicornis. Next base: position 73,603,800 of record CM023458.1, read on the forward strand.
TCACACCTCTGTGTTAACAAAGTTTCTTAAAGTGAGGCACCGTCTGTTGTTTTCTCTCTCTCTCTCTCTCTCTCTCTCTCTCTCTCTCTCTCTCTCTTGTACTTTAAGATCGCCTGAGGAAGTCCGTCAGCGACCCTCCTGAAAACGATCCCCCGTTGCCGGAGCGTGAGAGACAGAAGCTTCTCATACTTTTGCAGACCCTCTTCTTTCGCAACTGGCTGCAGATTTATGAGATGGCGGACACCGACAGTAAGTTTTCCAAGCAATATGCTTGGTGGATAGATTGGACTTTACAGTCGGATAGCTTCGAGCACTTACTTTAGGCGCCCTATGTCATTCGAATTTGGCGCCTTCCCTGATATGCGGCGGCAATGACAACGCGGGTAACTTCGTAGCTTAATCGGCCGCATTGTCAAGGAGAATGAGTCTTGGCGAGTAGGTAAAAACTATTGTGGAACCCCTCGAAGCATATCAATCAGTGTTCGCTCATTGGGGACCCGTAGCAACTGTTGTATTAGTTAAGTTGTCTAGGGCGGTGTCTAGGGTACTGTTCGGTGTTTCTAGGAGCATTCCACAGAAGCGACATCCACCTGCGTTTCGCAAAAAAAAAAAAAGCCTCCTTGGGCACCACTTCGCTCTCTCTGACGTAACATAAACGTAACCTAACATAACTTAGCGAACAAGGAGCTATACTTTAAAATGCCGAAAACTAACCTCAGCCATGAACATTACAATTCAAATTCGAAAGTGTAAGCAATAGAGGCAAAAGCCCGCTTGCAACCACCGTCCTTGGTATCAGGAAGCTAAGCCTAAATCCCTACACCACAACGGCAGAGTCTTCAATATTCGAATGTCGCCGGACGGCACTCAAGCTATGGCTGCAACGCTGTGCTGGAGGGCCGTTGGGCGGCATTCTCGACACTGCGTAAGTTTAACTTATCGTCAACCTGGTTTTTATCCTTTAATCGGGCTTGTTGGAAACTTGCCACAACACGCAAATTTTGCAGTGAATACGTTCTTCTGTGACGTCATGATGTGAACCGATGTTGTCGCTGTAGTGGTCGGTGTCCTGTACAAGATCCTGGAGAGTTCGCCGAGGGACAGCCCCACCAGCTGCCTCGCCCAGCTGTGCCTGCGTTCAGTCCTGGACTCCGGCTACAAGGAACGGAGGTTAGTACGCCGCCAGAAGGGGCTAATGATTAAGGAGCACAAAGGTGTACAAAACATGTGCCTTCGGCCTGTAGACTAGTGCTGTGAGCACAGAAAATTTGGCCAGCTAGACCCGGCTGAGGGTGCTCACTAGATCGGTGATTGATTGATTGATTGATTGATTGATTGATTGATTGATTGATTGATTGATTGATTGATTGATTGACTGACTGATTGTAGGGTTTAACGCGCCGACTCAACGCAGGCGATGAGGCGCGCCGAAGTGGAGGGCTCCGGTTTAATTTTGACCACCTGGGAATCTTTAACGTGCGCCGAAATCTGGAACACACGGCATTTTTTTGCTTTTCGCCTTCATCAGAAAAGCGGCCGCCGCGGCCGGGAATCGAACCCGCGACCCTCGTGCTCAGCAGCACAACGCCTTAGCCAGTGAGCCACCGCGGCGGTTAACGGGTTGTTAACTAGATCGGGATGCACGATGTGTGGCGTGCTCTTTAGCCAAGGGTAATCAATGCTCACAGCGAGCTGTAGACCCTGTTAGTAAAATAATGCTTCGCGCTACGTCACAGGAACGTCAGCAGCCTGATTTCAGCTGTCGGGCAAGACATCCTCCGTTGTTTAGTAATACATTTAGTAGTACAGTATGGTAGTACAGTAGTACTCCACGAACATTTATTGAGCATAAGGTTGAAGTGGGTCAGTGTGGTCAGCGTCCTTGGTCCAGGAGGCCGCGAGTCCACGCTGCTTATCGCTGGCGTGCAGGGATTGTTTTAATCGACCAGATTTAGGGGTAATCCCTAAGCCATACGGCCACAAAGGAAAGCTACACAGCTTTCTCAGAAACTTCGTAGTTGAAAAAAAAAAAAAAACTGCGAAGCTTCTCAGAAAGCTGTATAGCTTTCCTTTGTAGCCGTACAGCTGCACTGAGGTGGATGTCAAACCTTCCTTTGTAGGATTGTTTTTCCGGCGATGTCCTGGTCAACGCATTCTCCCCCTGCTCCTTTTCTAAACCACGTGGGTAACGCCTGCGGGGGACCTCTTGTGTGTATGATGCGTGGCAACATTTTTTGTTTTTGTGCTCTTTCTTCCTCGTTTCGACACACCTCGTCAACCTATGCGGGTGATTTATTGTTCTAAATTTGTTTTTATTGCGTGACAGGACGACAAACGACACGAACGATGGTTGAAGGTGAACTGTCAATTCACTGGTCCGCCATGGCCGCCCAGGCAATGGTTGCGTGGAACCAGCTGCCTTCGTCGTCACCGGAAGAGGACACGCCCGCTACGCGACTCCATTTTCTTTTTCTTCTCGTCACACAACCGTCCCGTCGAAGGCGACTGTTCCGGTCGAGGGCGCCGTGAAGGAACTGGTGCGAGAAGGATGCGAGTGGAGAGGGGAATAAAGAGTGTAAAGTCCCTATCGTCACGGATGTGATGATGGCTTTGAACTCTGTGGCCACCCACCGGCTTAGGAATAGCGATGCCCCGCGATGCAACGGAAATGTTCAAGGCCTTCGGAATCAGAAAACAGGTCAGGGGAACGGCATCGTCGTATGGTTTTCTTCACGGCTGGTCTAGACTGGTCTCGGCTGGTCTTATGCTGGGGACGCGAGGCTGGGGAATGGGCGCGTTCATGGCTGACCAAGGGAGGAGGGAAGGGTATGGATGGGATGGAGACCTCAACCCTTACCAACGATGTTACCAGTAGGAATGACACGAACCATGGTTGAAGGGGAACAACGCAGTTTTTGGTCGACCACGACCGCCCGAGCAATGGCTACCCTCCTCCCGCTCCTTCGTACTCAGGGGAGGAGTTTGCGTCTTGACGTGTGACATTGCTTACTCTTTTCTTCTCGTGATTATGAAGGGACAGTGCAACCACCGTTATGGACTTCGTGCACTTGTATTTTGCCTGAAACGTGCTGACAGGTTTCCTTCGCGCTAAACGTTGCAGTAGGCTGCTCGCTAATTTGGAAGTCCTCGCAGCGCCAAATATGATTTATTGTCGAGTGTGAAGCGATCTATTTAGAAAACGGTCATAACAGCCCCTAGCAAGGCTAAATGCTTGCTCCTTCCTCTTTTTCATCGTTGGTTTGTTTATTGATTGTAGGGTTTAACGCGCTGACGCAACGCAGACGATGAGGCGCGCCGTAGTGGAGGGCTCCGGATTTTGACCACCCGGGGATCTTTAACGTTGCTGAAATCTCGTACACACGGGCGTTTTCGCTTTCGCCTCCATCAGAAAAGCGGCCGCCGCGGCCGGGAATTGGACCCGCGTCCTCGTGCTCAGCAGCACAACGCCTTAGCCACTGAGCTACCGCGGCGGGTATCGTTGGTTTGTGAGCATGGCGTTAAGCACGAGGCACATGGACGATTGGTGCACGCGATTCGCATGCGACTGATCGTTACGACTGTCGCCACGACTAGTCGTACGCGTGAATTTGAGACACATAGTCCGATGCGAGCGTGCGATGCGTCGTCGGCGCTGCTCCGCCCACTGTTTTTGCTCCATGTTTTTGCTTTTCGCTCCTGTTTTTGCTCGTCCCTCTTTAGGCGCACTCAGGCCGATTTAGATATGTGCAAGAGAAACCCGAGCAGGAAAAGCAAACATTTATCAACTTCAAGTGTAAATGAATAGTACTGTTACGTTATGCATTGTATTTTTATACGTTCAGTACAGCGGTGTAGGAACATTTCGCACCCCCCCATGATTCCGCTCGTCCATGCTATAGGTACCGCTGGCAACATACAGTCAAACCCGTTTATAGCGAACTGCAATATGCACCGCGATTAGTTCGATATATCTAATAGTTCGATATAGCCGAACCCGCCTATAACAAATTATTGTTACAAGTTCGCAATCCGCGGGAGCCCCCCCCCCCTCCTTTCTTCTTCCCGACTCCACCATCCCCGCATGCAGAAACGAACACAGTAGAGTAGCCATTAACATACCCAAAATAATCCATTTATTGCAAGTAATAAATCTACTTTCCGCCTGAACTGCCTACTTCGCAAAGAAAGAAGCGGTGATTTTTGTTTTCACTTTCGTTATGGCGGCTTCAACTAGCATAGCATTTTCTACACGAAACATTGTTTGCACCAGTTCGAGTCCGCGTCCTCCAAAATCTAAGAAGCATTGGCGGAGCACATCGACTGCCGAAAGCGCTTCATTAAAGCGTCGGACGGCTTTCACTCGCGACATCATCGGGAACGTGGGGGAGCTCTTCCCACAGTTCACCGATGCTGCTGTCTTGGTCCGGACTCGCTGACTGCGCGGGTTCCGTCGTGAGTACCGCGCGTCGGAAACGGAAAGTGTCGGGCGTCACGTCGCTCCGTGCGAGGCGCAATGTTTCAGCCGCAACTCTTGCTCCGTGGTCACGGCCAATCCACATCTCAATCACCGCTCCGAGACCATGCATTTCGGCGGCCATTGTAGGCGCGCCCAGTTCGATATATCGGATGTGAACTTCGTTATAAGGAATATGTTTCCCATGTATTTCCGTAACTGAAATAGTTTTGTTCGATATATAGCATAATTCGCTCTATCCGGGTTCGTTATAGCCGGGTTTGACTGTATATCTACCAGGCGGAGAGCGCACGGGTCGGCGGCAGCGGCGGCGGAGAGTTGCACCCCACAAAATACTCGGTATTGCCACTGGCGCCTCCTCCGGACTTTGAAAGAAACTTTATGGCGTGGCACCTTCGGGCTTCAAACAATAAAATTACGCCCATCTTCTCGCGAGGGAACCCTGATGTGATACGACGCATCGGGGGGTTCAATTGGCGTTTCCGTTGGGTTGATTCTCTAAATCGCGTGAAACGTTCAGCGTCACGTGCCCGTCGCTTCGCAGCCTTGTCTTCAGTTGAAGTAACGTTGCCATCAGCGTTTGGATTGACGCTGGTACTCGATTATGTCAAACCACTCGCTGACGGGACTGTTGCTTCCATCGCACTACATCGGAAGAAGCAACGGAGTCGTCGTCGTCAAGCGAAGCACAAGCAAAGTCAAGCGCAGTCAAGCGAACGCACTTGACTGAACCGGCGCAGCGCGCTCACCGCTTTATATACAGCACTTGAAGGAGAGGAGACGAACGGAGGAGAGTTGCGCATGCGCAGCGAGAGCAAATGCGAGAGAGAAGCGTCAGCGAAGCGCGCGCAGCTGTTATAATGAGACAGAGAGCGCGTTGCACACAGCTGTTGGCGAGAAGAACGGAGGAGAGTTTGCGCATGCGCAGGTGGTGTGCGGACGCCGCGACGACGCTGGAGGGACATACCCGAGAGCAAGAGATGCGTCGCATCTAAAAACAGCGCTCAAGACTGGACAGAAAGGAGGAGGCTACACACACAGCTTCCTTCTTTCTGTCTTGTCTTGAGCGCTGTTTTTGTTTGAAGTATGAACCAACACGCCCAAACAGTTTCATTACCTTCCGGCTCTCATTGGCTGTGGCCGCACGACGATCGCAACGATGGCACGACTGCATCTGGCTTGCCAGTCGCAGGTCGTGAGCCGCCTCCGACCAGCGAACGACGCCAAATCTGGTCCTAACGATCAGTTGCAGCGATCAGTAGCATGCGAGTCGCATGCACCGGTCGTCCATGTGCCTCGCGCTTTATGTGCCAACGTACACTTCTCGTGTCAGCCCATCCACCCGCGATATTCCGTTACCATGGCTACATAGGCTCCACTCCTCACCTAAACCGACTTAAACGATACTAAAACGATTTAAGGAAGGCTGTTTCTACAGTGCCGTCCGACGGTACTATAATCACTACACTATGTCGACGTCCACCGGCGCGTTGTAAAAGAAAAAATTCCCTCGCACTTCCCGAGGGGGAGAGTGTGCAAGTGACAATGCACGGTTTCGTTAGATTCGCTGAGAGATTACAGCAGAAAGCAATCATTTAAAACACCAAAAGCTAATCTAGCCATGAAAAATAGTTCGCGTTAAAGGTGCAAACGATGCGCATAACCGGCGTCGGAATGCGCGAGTCGTCCTACGCGACGAGAGCATTCACGCCTGAGTGGAGAGGAGCGCATCACTCTGCATTGAGCAGAGACGGAGGATCGCGCTGCCCATGCTCCCACGTTGCTAGGAAGACGAGGAGCGCGCGACCCGCAGCTGTTGCTAGCGGACGACGGTCGCGACGATTCAGGCTCGCTTAAGAAGTGCATTCGCACTTAAAAAATCCGCGTCTGGCACTACAGCGCTCTACCTAACGCAGAGCAAGGTACCATATTCTAAACTATCGTAAAATGACGTGAGAGAACAGCAGAAAGCAATCATTTAAAACACCAAAAGCTAATCTAAGCCATGAAAGATGTAGTTCAGTGTAAAGGTGAAAAAAGATGCGATAACCGGCGTCGAACCATCGTTCTTAGGATCACGAAGCTAAGAAGGATCATCTGCATTACAACGACGGACGCTTTCGGCTGTGCTAGCTTAGTCTTAAATATTCGAATGTCGTCGGACGGCACTCTAGCCATGTCTACAGCGCTGAGCTAGAGTGCCGTCGGACGGCTTTCTAGACACTGGGTTAATTTAATTATAATTTTCATGGCTTAGGCTAGTTTTCGTCGTTTTAAACGCTTTTTTTGTTCGTTAGGTTATGCTAGTTTAGTTTACCTTACGTTACGGTAATGTAGAGCGAAGTAGTGCCAGGCGCGGCACTTTTTCATTGTTACGCCGGTGGACGTCACTTTAGTGGAGCGTATATTGTACCGTCAGACAGCACTCTAGAATCATAAGATCTAAGTGAGCGCTGCCAATAAAAATGAAGACGTGGAATTGCTCAGGGACAAAAATTAAATCTATAAGCTCCAACGGGGACGCAGTCGACATTTCAGCCCTGGCCAATCCCCCCGTGTGGGTACGCTGCCAACGCTGCGAGGGCATCATCGTCATGTTAGCGTTAGAAGACGCGACGCTACCCGTTAGGCCAGGCAGGTTGAAATGCAAGCTCTTTCTGCAGTGATCAAGAAAATTGCGCCAGCTAACTGATGGGCGGCGCTAACTAGGTATAACAGGAAGTGCACAGCGTGCACTGACGAAAGCGACATTTCGCTTCCAGGGCAGATAGATATAAGCCGGACACTTTCGGTGCGATGCAGGACGTTAAACTTGTTGATATGCCGCACCCCGCCCGTAAACCCACCTAAAATACCAAACCACGCTTATTTACAAAAAATATAGCGTAGAATTGCGCTTCAAGAACATTTTACAGGAAAAAATCATGGATCTAAAAAATGTTCGGTTGCGAGGGCCCAAAGCCAGACCGTCCGCTCCAGCACCAGTCGTTCGCCCCTGAGGCCGGACAGGGTGGTGCCTTTAAAGGTTGCTCGAAACAATAGGAGTGTTCGAAATGAACCAGCAGAGGGCGCTCGCGCCTGTGGAGGGTGGTTGTAACGGGGTGGCCATGAGAGCAAGAGGGCAGGGGATACGCGCATGTTTCTAGCTTTCTCGTCTTCGCGTGGACCCCGTCAGGCGCTGTGCCACATCTCTCCTCGTGACTAGCCCACCGGTCGAGTCGGCAGCAGTAGAAAAGTGGGGTTAAGATGGTAAGTGAGGCGACGACGCTGTGATCGTGTCCATTCCTTCACTAATGCCGATGATGAGCTGGATGAACAACGGCCGGAGCAACGGCCCGGTCCCGCCAATGCGGCTTAAAAAACGTTGAACAGGAACACGCTAGACACGATCGTAAGGAAAGCCACCAAGACGGCTATGGGCCTGCCCCAGTACTCGTCTACGCAGAAGCTGCTGGACATGGGGGTACATAATACGGTAGACGAGCTCATAGAGGCTCATCGGTCTCACCAGAGAGTGCGACTGAGCCAGACTGAGCACGGCCGAGCAGTCCTCCGGAAGATTGGTTGGCCCATCGAACCACCGATACCCAAGCACCCTCTACCTCCGCCGTGGAGGGAAGCGCTCAAGACCAAGCCCCTGCCGCGCAATATGCAGGCAGGCAGGAACGACGAGAGGCGTGCCGCGCGGGCACAGGCACTCGCCCGACAGCTGGAAGCAGACCCCCGGGTCCTCTACGTGGACGCCTCACTTCCCCAGCACAGCAGCAAAGCAGTGGCCGCCGTCACGACCATCGACAAGCTGGTGACCAGCGCGTCGCTACGGACGACAGACGCCAGCCAAGCAGAAGAGGTGGCCATCGCTCTCGGCCTCACGCACGGAGACGTCCATACGATCGTCACAGATTCGAAGACGGCTTACGGCAACTACCGCAAGGGGATCGCTCTCCCACGCGTCCCTAGATATTCTCGCAAAGCGCAGCCCACCGGGACAAGACGTAGAGCTCGTGTGGGTTCTCGGCACACTCGACAGTGGAAGGCAACGCCCTCGCCGACCACTACGCCCGCGAACTAGCACACCGGGCCGAGGACGAGTCGGAGCTACTGCACTCCAGTTAAGAGCTACCGCGAGATTACCGGGGTTGTACAGAGCGCCAGGTGCAGGCTTCCCGTGCCGCAACAAGCAACTCGACCGCAAGCAACAACAATAGTGCGCCGCGCACAAGCTGGGTCACTGGCGCACCAGCTTTATTGCAGAAGATGTTCCCGGCAGAACAGACCCCATCTGCCCCGTTCTGCAAAAAGACGGAAGGCACCCTGCCGCACATAACTGGCGGAGGTACTAGCTCAAGAATCCCCCTACCTTCCCTCCCCCTTCCCCTTCCCCCCCTACCCGAGCGATGGGAGATCTTGATGTCCCAGCCCCGACCTGTCGACGGCAGCAAGAGCTCGCGTCCAGGGCCAGGAGCTATTGGACTGATATGGGACTTGTGAATAGGGTTCCACCCCGTCTGACGCCTGCGAGCGTCACCTGAAATGGGCTCAGTGAAAGTTGTTTCTCTCTCTCCCCCTTGGAGACGTGCCGTCGTCATCGCCTGCTGTGCTCACGGCACGTAACTAGCTGGGGGCATGGACATGTCCGTGGAGTGCCGGGGCTGATGTCAGCCAACGTGACCCAAGCACTTTTAGAGAATACCTCACGAGGGATGACTCTGCAACCTGTTAGTGATGGTCCACGAATGTATGCAAACAAATTGGCTCCATCGGACTGCGAAGCTGTAACGACACCTACAACGATTACCCTTGCGGCGTCAGTTGGATTCACTCACGTGGCTAAGAGTGAAACCAAAGTCTCTGGCAGCCGTTACCTGCAGGTTTCGCGGGGCGGCTTCCGCATAACCGAGTGACCGAAAGCTCCAGCGACGGCAGAAAGTGAAGAGGAGCGTCTGGCGAAAGGCGAGGAGGAGGAGGGCGGCACGTTCGGCTGTGGCTCTCTCACTGCCTCCCCCTCACTCTTGTTCCACGCATCGCCGCCAGGGCCCTGACACTTTCCCCAGACGCTGTTCCGTTCGTTCATAATCCAAACCACGTGAATGCCGTTATCGCACGTTATGCGGTTGGCACTTCCCACGAGGCTTTGAATGAGCGCAGGTGGTGGACCCGCCACTGGGCTCGTTAAGTACACCGTCTGTCTCCCCGTCTCCTCGTGCGGGCGCAACTTAGTCGGCAAGACGACGGGCTGTCGTTCCGTTTCTCTATTCGGCTCCAAGTTCGATTCCTGCCGGTGCCCTCAATTTCTTTCATTTAGCCGGGCGTTTTCTGCTGTCGCGGACACAAAAATTTGCTTGGCTGGTAGAGGTATACTGCTTGGCATTAAAAAGCCTAATCAAACGTTGGGGAACGGCCAGGTCCAGCAAGCTTGCGTAAGCATTCAACAGAACCCAGTGCGTCGTGGCGGAGGACGGCAGACTAGAGCCCCGGATTTTCACAGGTAGCCGGCGGAAGACGAAGACGTCTTCTTCACGGACGCCTCCGAAAACAAAGGGTCGAACCTGACAACCAGAATGGTGACAGCCGTGCAGAAGCTACTGAAGTGCCCACCGGCAGAAGTCAAGGACGTTGAAAAGAAACAGGAGCTGGCTATTGCACTGGCCCTCACCTTCCTTGCCGGACGCAAGTGGTCAAGGACTCGCAGCAAGCGTACGAAAGCTTCCAGTCTGCCTGAGTGCTATAATTCACACTATGGGACTAAAACACGAATAGCGCCCAAAAGGACAGATAGAACTAGTGTGGATCCCGGACAATTCTGTGGTGAATGGCAACGGGGGGGGGGGTTGTTTACCAGCAAGACCAAGCGTTGCCCTGAAGGGCCATGGTCGTTAAAGAGGCGAAAAACGAACCGATGCAGCCATTTTAAAGCGGAAGCTTTTTAGTGGGACCAGTGGAGTTCAGTCGAAAAACATTAGCCCCATCTTCCCGAAGGGAATGCTGAGTAGATGCGGAGCATCTCGGGGTTCCTTTGGGTTCGTAGTCGAATTTGGGGGACCCACTAACTGACGGGACTGTTGCTTTCATCACACTTCATAGGAAGAACGGAGTGAAGTGGAGTCAACCGCAGCAAGCGCTGAACTGAACGCGCGCAGCGCGCTACCCGATTTACATTCAAGGTTGAAGGAGAGGAGACGAGAGGAGCAGAGATGCGCCAGCGCCGAGCATGCGCCGCGAAAGCAGAAGCGAGAACGCGGGAGAAGCGAAAGCGAAGTGCACGCAGCTGGTACGAGAGGAGAAGTGGCGGGAGTATCACACAGCTGTGGGAGAGAGGGAAGGAGGAGAGTTGCGCATGCGCAGTGTGAGTGCGGACGCCGACGCGGGGTATACGAGAGGAGAAGTGGCGGGAGTATCACGCAGCTGTGGGAGAGAGGGAAGGAGGAGAGTTGCGCATGCGCAGTGTGAGTGCGGACGCCGACGCGGGACATGCCCAGACTATAAGATGCTCCGCATCTAAAACTAATGTATTTCCCCATAGACCGGTTGGTCGACTGATAAGCTCTGATACGGTCTCTGGACACACGGCGCGTGCGTGAAACCGGGCTTCCACGCATCGATCACCCGGAAGAAGTACAATAGTACACCTTTATCTCATTAACCTCGTATCGGTGTGTTTATATCGTTCGTAGTTGCGTTTACTTAGTGCGCGAAAAATTGTCGCGTTGGTTCCTTCCTCGTTCGTGATTTGGGTATCTTAAGGTTTGACGAGCAATAGGACGCACCTTCAGCGAATGCTGGACACACTTTTAGCTTTCGCGCTCCTCTCTCCTTTCTTCATGAAATGATAGCAAATTTTTATTAGAAAGAGGACGTGTGGTTCCCGACAGCACAAACAAAGCTCACGAGGGTAGAATAATCACGTACACGCAAATACAGCCAGGGTCCTGCCCGCCCCTACGAGCACCAAACCGAACGTTCCCAAACCAAAACGAAGCATGTACCGAGGTCAAAACTGTTAACAACAACGCGCGAACGCGCGGCTTCCGATACGTGCACCTCAGCCTGCTGATAGCCACCGGCGTGACCAGCGAGATTAGGTGACGGCGCTGCGGCGGTTTGGCATGTGAATGCAATTGCCGATGCTTCCATGTTTTGGGGGGAAAAGTTCGACGCCGAAAGTCCCTCACTACGACCGCCGATAAAGCCTATATTAAATGTTATCTTACGCGGATAACCAGTACAGTCGTGTCCTTGGTTTTAGTATGGTTCCGGTATAAATAGAAGTGTAATGTGGGTTGGGCACAGCCATTCTAACATAGGTTGTGCAGGAAAGGAAGAAACATAAGCGCTGACCCAGAAATTGCCTCAAGTTGTTTATTATTGGCGCGGTGAAGTTTTAGCACGCATGCGCGGGCACATAAGGCTGCACCAACTTATGCTTACTCCTTTTCTGGGCATCTTACGTTAGAATGGCCATGCTCGGCCCGCATTCAACTTTTTTTTTTTTACATCGGAACCATACCAAAGGCAAAAACGAGACTTCACTGGTTATCAGCGCCAGATAATGTCTAATATAGGCGTTGGCGGCAGTCGTGCCGAGGAAATTTCCGCGTCGAACCTGTCCCCCAAAATAAGGAAGCATTGTCAATAGTTTTCGCATGCCTAGCTGCCGCAGCGCCGTCCCCTAATCTCGCTGGTCACGCCGGTGGCAATCACCAGGCTGCGCTGCACGTATCGAAAGCCACGCGGTCGCGCGTTGTTGTTAACAGTTTTGACGACTGTACAGTGTGTCATAGCGTAGGCCCTGTCACGCGCACGCTAGGAGAGTGCAGATTTAGCCAGAAACGCATGCCTCCCCTCTCTGCCCCTCCCCCCATCACCACACATTCATCCAAATGAGAGGTGGCAGGTCTTACTGCCCTGCCCCGTCCTGGAGGGTCGGATCTGGCTGGCCATGAAAGGCCAGGTGGCGAAATAAGCACTAGGATTTTCGTGAGGAGGAAACCAATTCCTTCGGTGGTCACGGGTTCGATTCCCGGCCGCGGCGGCCGCTTTTTTTGGTGTAGTCTAAAAGCAAAACGCCCCTGTGTACGACATTTCGGCGCACGTTAAAGATCCCCAGGTGGTCAAAATAAACCCGGAGCCCTCCACTACGGCGCACCTGATTGCTTGCGTTGTGTCAGCACGTTAAACCCTACAATCAATCAATCAATCAATCAATCAATCAATCAATCAATCAATCAATCCAATCAATCAATCAATCAATCAATCAATAAAATCAATCAATAAAATCAATCAATCCAATCAATCCAATCAATCAATTCCTTCAGTAATAGAGGAAGCACTGAAAGCATCTGGAATGACGTTTATTCTATCTCTACGAGAACTTTATTCAGTCTTTAGTGTTTACTGAAAAATAAAAGGTACATACGGTGCGAATCCTCGGAGTAGTATTTTTAGTCACCAAATTTTTGCGAGATATGGCACTGCTGAGCTAACGTGCTACTTTTTTAGGAGCGGTGCACATTGGGACGTACTCTTATGAGTCGCGATAACAGCGTGCTGTACGCATAACACCGTTTATTTTTTTCTCCTAGGCCCTCTGCGCAGCGCAAGCTGGTGGCCATGACGCCCGAAAAGCTGGGAGCTATGACGGGTGAAAAGTGGGAGAACGTAAGTGCCAATGAACCTACTGCAGGTTCAGCTGCCCTCGAAACCGATGGTGGTGTTATCGCGATTTGCTTTGACCTATACGTGAAACAAACGCGAGAGGTGCGAGGATTTAAACACGCACCGGCCGGTGATTGTGCGAAATTCCAGCCTCCAGCTGCGGTTTTGGTGCGAATCGGTGGTACCCCACTTTGGAGTGCTTCGGAAAAATCGAACTAAGGCATTGCGAGGAGGTGAGACCTTAAGCGTGCGGGCTAGTGTGTGAAACATCTGGTATGTGGGGTAATTTCCATAGACTGCTACAGACCAACACATACCCACACGCAAGACGCTTGCATGCCATCCATCATTCTCCCTATGGTCCCCTCTGTATTCACTGCCAAGCCCCAGCCACAATCAGTATTGTCCTGGAGTGCCACCAAGATCCAGACGTTCCCCCATTCCCAACCCCTCACGTCAGCAGGGGCACTTATGCTGGCCAGCTTTTGTCCCTATACACAGCTATTGCTGGCGTAAGGGGCGAAGACAGCCAGCCGCACCAGCGAAGTTTTTGTACTAAAGACCTCGACCACAAATATGCGCGCTCCAACTCCCATTAAAGTTCTGTCTGTCTGTCTGTCTGTCTGTCTGTCTGTCTCCACCTCCAGGTAATCCGTTTAAACTTCTAGCAAGCGAGAATAGCGAAATTGCGTGGAGAGCACCCGCCCTCATTTTGATATTTTATGAGGACATTGTGTCATCCCACTGCACCGGCAGGTGGGAAGGCGCGGAAGACATGCTCATTTTTCACGCTTTGTCGATTTATACTCCGCATCATGAGGACATCGGGGCAAGTCATATAGGGCTACTTCTGGAAGCCGAGTTCGAGGAGTGGTCCTGAAGAACACGACGGTGCGGAGTCCTTTGAAGAGACTCCGTTCGCTGCCCATGCGCTTGGATATGCCGAAGAAGGCGATCAAGCCAGCATTGAAGGAGCATCCAGGCGCCTGTAAAGTGACGAGGTCGTTCCTGATGGAGACGCCTCTTTAGAAGACTTGCTCTACGTCGATTCCGGCATCGTCCCGACCGAGGAAGTGACGTACGACTCCGTCGTGTAGGACTGGGTGGGGAAACTCCGAAGGGGACTCATCAAAGAGAGCGAACCCGAGGACGGTGGATACCCAAGCAACCTCTAAGGGGCTGACGCAGGTGGCGCCCTGCAACGTTACGCGATTTCGACGGGTCACAAAGGTGCTATGGAAGCCCTCTGGGCCTATGATCGCAGTGTGAGGCCATGTGTCGCTGCGCAACAAGCGCAAGAGAAAGTCACCTGTCACTTCCGGAGAAATAAAAAGGGAGGTTTTAGAAGCACATTGGTAATGTTTCGGCTTTCCAGGTACGAAATGTTCGTGCAACAAATTTTCGTTATAACGCAGCAAAGTGTCGTTTTTACTTCTTCGTTGTATTGCCGTTTACATGCTGTGTGAAAAAATGGCAGCATCTCCACTCCGTGGATGATGGCGAGGGTTGCGGAGTACGGGGACTCGAAATGACATCCAAGTTGCGCCCCGAGTGACATCCGATTTGCACCCCGACCGTCATTCGATTTGAGCCGTGAGTTGCACCTTGATTATTCCATAAATGAAACGGCAACTCACGGCTCAAATCGAATTCGCTTAATTTTCGCTTGATGGTGGTGTGCGCACGGATGGACGCGGACGGACATGGGAGGTCCTAAGGTACTCCGCACCGTTACAGGCAGGGAGTAAGCCGTTTGACTCTCGGGCACTGAATCTCGGGTCGTAGCCCCAATGGGTAAGACGACTGACACTAGCTCTGTCTGGTCTACAGACACAGGCTCGAATCCTGCCAGTTCCTGTGTGAATTTTTGCGATTGTAAATGCTATGCGCACGGACGCGGACGGACATTATGCGGTCCTAAGGTACTCCGCACCTAAAATCGCTGCAATCGCATGACTGTACCGTCGTCACCAGCCTTCGGTGTAGGTCGTATCACCTTGCAGTAGGCGGCTGTGAATTTGTGCCACAATCAGGCTGCACTGCATTTCAATTGATTCCTTTTTTTTTAATTTCTCATGTCACTTCTTTTCCCTTTCAGCAAGCCTCCCCAGCGGATACAAGCGCGCCCGTCCAGCAGCACGGGGGTACGTATGTGATTTCTTCAAAATCAGTGTAAGCGTATGCGTTCCGCGCTCCAGGGTGCTTGTGGTAGTGCACAGTTTGCACGCCATGCTCTAGTGGTGACACATTTATGTTATTTAAGTTTTCGTTCATTCAATTTTGCGCACTGTCACTAAAAGCGAGTAAACCGCAGTCGCTCCGAAGCACCTCCGTTTACCAGCCTAAAAAGAAATTGCCTGGCTTTACTGCCCACTGCTAATTTTATTCCGCAACTGCCGTAAGTGTTGCTCTGGTTTGGGAATCTTGACGTCCGTTGCAACGAGGAACGTTTCGCTCCCGCCGTCTACAGAAGCGCACGCAGTAACTACTCTGACCTAGTGTCATTAGATAAGATAGAGAGTACCGTCACTTAGCCACACAAATAAGCAACGGCGGCCATTTCGGCGTTTATCAGTGTTGCCAGATTGGCGCTTCTGCGGCCTCACCACTAACTTTGACGAGGTCATTTGTAAGCAACACTGCCGAAGACGCAGGAACACGGCATCTTCTAACACAATTATGCAGCTGAAATGCTGCGAAGCGCGTTATCTTTGATTCGCGTTCGGAAGGACGCCAGTCACGCGCAGCCGCTGCGCATAGAGGAGAAGCTGAGACTACCTCGGTTGACCGACAGAAAACGCATAAACAACAAAATGGCGCTGCCCATCGACCGTCACAATGTAAACAAATGTCACGTGATGCGAACTGACCAATGATCTTGGCGGCGGCACGGAACAATACGAGAAAATAGTGCCAATACTCTGAAATTTTATCTAGTGACACTAGTCTGACCCAAGTGCGCGCTCACTCTGCAGTTCCGGCCGTTGTCCCGAGCCAGGCGCCGCCTAGCGAGGGAGACGCGGCGCAGCAGCCTTCTTCGGTACCAGGCGGCGGACCTCCAGCGGCGCCCTCCGCCGGGCGCTTCTACCTGCGGGGTGCGCTGCTTCCGCTCCGCTGCACCGACACCCGGGAACTTCGGGCCGTGAACAACATGAAGGCGGCGTCGGCGCGCTCCCTGGCCCGGGTGACCTGCTCCTTCCTGAACATGTGGAAGCCCTGCACCGTGTTCTACGGCATCAGCCCCGACGGTCACGTCCGCGGCGTGCCCCTGAGCCTGGAGGAGAGGGACGCCCTGCGGCGCGGCATCGACTTCATGGTGGGCAACCTTCGGCCCCACCCGACCTCGACCAGCGTCCGCGTCGAATTTGTTCCCGCGCTGTGGTCCAAGTTGGAGTCCCGGAAGGAGGTGTTCTGGTACGTGGTCGAGGTGCACGTCCACGGGGTGCCCCGCACGGTGTACACCCTGTCGGACGGCGACTGCTTCCTGCGCAAGGACGGGGAGACGTACCAGGCGCACACGTTCGAGATCCGCTCGTGGGTGGTTCAGCAGGAGGAGGAGCACTACCTGCGCGGACTGGCGTCGCAGGAGAGTGAGGGCGCTGCAGGCGGCGACGGTCCTCCGCCTGGCGCTCCATCGGCGGGCGTGTGATCCGAGTTGCACCACGTCGCACAAGTTGGTGTCGAGAGGAGCTGGTCTTTGGCATTTCGTCGCACTGATTGCTGGATATTATCACGTGTGAAACTGCGACACCTTCAGGTCCCGTGTTCGCCCCTTCGTTTTACACTTCACGAAGAGGTCGCAGTTACACACGTGACAATATGTTCCCTCGGTGTGCACGGTTTTTGTTCGTTGCGTATTCCCCTGTTATTTTCTGTCGTGAGTATTGCCTATCGCGAAACGTTTGTGTGCGTCTTAAGTTTTTGGTGGTGGTTCCTGTGTGCGGGTTTTCTAGCGGGATCATTCATGCGTTGTGTTCACATCGTGGCGTTTCCTTTCAATTTCTGTCTCGACTGTTTATGGGATGCGTATTCCTATTTCCTATCGTGTTCATTGAACGTTAGAAGGCCACAACTGCAAGTGAATACTCTACCTTGTCCCTTCTCTCGCCTCTTCCCTAGAAAGTCCTCAACATTCGTGCCATCTGTGTACTGTAGAATGAGGGCTGTTTGGTCACTAAATAAAGCCCAGTGTTGTGCCACCGGTTACTCTTTATTACGGCTAATGCCTATTCGGAATGTCCTGCGGCTTCCGCTTTTGTAGTAGCATAGCCATGTATCTAGGCAGATTTCAAAAACGCAGTGTCTAGAGTGCCATCCGACGGCACTCCAGCTCAGCGCCCCAGGCATGGCTAAAGTGCCGTCCGAGAACATTCGAATATTTAAGGCTGGGCTGATACAAGCCACAGTGTCTGCCGTTATGGTATGGAGGTTCCGTCTTAGGTTCCTGTTACTGAAGTCGGTGGTTTGAGCCCGGCTTGCGCTACCTTTGATTTTTTTTGCGTTCTCAAGTTAATTATATTTTGATGTCTTCGGTTAGTTTTTGGTGTTTCAAATAATTTTATCACTTCGTTTCGTTTAGGTATGTTAGGTTAGGTTAGGTTAGTTAGGTTACAAGTAGTGCCAAACGCGTCATTTTGTCGTCGACATGCCGATGGACGTCACTTTAGTGGAGTGCTTACGTACCGTTGGGCGGCACTCTAGACACAGCCTTTCAAAAAATTGAAGCCATTGGGAGATATGCGATTGCTTAAAACATCTGCCGTTCCTTATCGCCGTCAAAACTGCAGACAAACAGTTTTATTTGTCCCTTTCTGCTGCTACGAGCTGCTCCCAAGCAGCTAGACCTTCTATTGCGCCAGGAGTTTTGGACGGCACGCGAACTGTGCAGTACTGTTCTGGACTGGGAAATGAGAGATATTAAGAGCGGCTCATATCGCCTGCCGGTGGTTAACGACCCGTTACCAGGCTTGCACGTTTCAGCACAACATTGTCTGCTGATGGCAATGGCAGGCACTGTGCACGGTAGGCGGTACCGACGCCACCACCGTATACGGACGGATAACTCATCGCCGCGTGCGTGAGCCATCGCAACAGCAAATGTGCGGTGACTCAGTGTTGATTAGGGGGGGGGGTGGTGGTGTTAAGTTCGGGCTCCTCATTTAATTAATAAAAGCCGCCGGTCGCTCATATATTGGCGTCGCCTCCGCTGGTAGCTGCTATCCCGTGTCCCTTTCATGCAGCCGCACGGACGCCAAGTTCGGAGCCGCGGAGAGCGGGTTTTGTGCCCGTCCTTTTGTGTGTCAAAAGACGGGGCGATTAGCCTGAGTACCTCTGTCGCGTCGGAGGTGGCTGGGTCATTCGACATGACAAGCTGAAGGGAAGCTGAATGATGGTGTGTCTCTTAGTGTCGAAAAGGCGCGCGGTGTAAGTTTTTGAGAATTTGCGAAGCCGGCGGAGGCGCTGGTCGCTGACGGGTCGTTCGCCTAGAAGACTATCGCTTGGGCCTGAAGCGCCTCTTGGTGGGGACAGACGGCAGGCGGCGGCGTCCTTAGTCTGGGAGGGGATTAGCAGTGACTCCCGCATTGTCCCGACGCGCGCGCAGACGAGGGGGCAAGGCAGACGCGGGGGGATGGTAGCCTCGCGAAGAGCGCTGTAAGCCTCCGGCTTGGCCTTTGAGCAGATGCCGCCCGCTGAACGTAATGGTGCGTCCACTTTAGGACGCAGACGTCCTGTATTTGCTTGTCGGGTGCAATAGCGTGCGTGGGAAACGCACTATGAGTGGATGAGAGAGAGTGTTGGGTCACGTGACCGCAGGTGGGGACACATGTGTGATTGGCTGGTTCCTGTGGCCAATCAATGGTTTCTATTGTTTGAAAGGTTTTTCTCTCTTTCTTGAATGCCCTCTTCTTGCAGGCGGGGTTTTCGCTATCAAAACCGGAGTGTTGGGTTTAGTCCAGGGCTCGGTCGAGAGGGGATCTAGTTCAGTATAGATCTCGGCCGAACAGGCTGCTGCTGTCAGAGTGACAATGTAACCGTCACTCTGACCTGATGTAAACTTGGAGTAATGTAAATAGTGTAAATAAACCTAATATCCAGCAAGGAAGGCAGTCGTCATCCCTCACCCGCTCCAAGCATCGGTCGTCGGTCATCGGAGCGAGTCGAGATCGTCCTCTCGGCTCGCGCATCAAAAGAACATCACTATTTCGTCTCCATCAGCTCGCCAAAAAGATGGAGAGGCGAAATTTAACTGGCGCAGCCGGCAGGATGACCACGACTACGGGCTGGAGCTGGTGGGCATTCCGGAGAGACTCCTTCAACGCAAGGTTCGGCTCCGACCAACAACGAGCCCGACTCCAAGCATCGCCGAGGCGGCACCTCAGCGGGAGGCCTCGTGAGCTCCGGCTCAGTGCGGCAGCAGCCGCGATTCAACGGCAATGGGGCGACACCTCAGCGGGAGGCCTCGTGGGCTCCGGCCCAGGGCGGCGGAAGCCGCGGTTTCAACGAGGCGGCACCTCAGCGGGTGGCCTCGTGAGCTCCGGCTCAGTGCGGCAGCAGCCGCGATTCAACGGCAATGGGGCGACACCTCAGCGGGAGGCCTCGTGGGCTCCGGCTCAGGGCGGGGGAAGCCGCGGTTTCAACGAGGCGGCACCTCAGCGGAAGGCCTCGTGGGCTCCGGCTTAGGGCGGCGGAAGCCGCGGTTGAACGAGGCGACACTTCAGTGGGAGGCCTCGTGAGCTCTGGCTCAGGGAGCACGACCCCATCCCAGCGGCGAGAGCGGCGCATCGGGTCCACGAGCTGCTGCACCAGCGACACTGCGACCCTGCCGAACCCGGAGCGGGCACAGGTGGGCCCTGATTTGTTTTATCCGGGTTTACCATGGCCACTATGCTAACGGGATGTCGCGGCACCGACCGGAAGGTTAGTGCCATTGTGCTCGAGATTGAGGAGTTGAGAGCGGAATTAGCTCTCAAAAATGCGCAGCACACTTTCGAAAAAGCAAGGCTGGCGGGTCGCGGGTAGCTGGTCCGAATGGACAGCTGAAGAGCTTAGCGCTCAATTAGCACAAGGGAGAGCAGAGATCGCTTACGAGAAAGCGAAGTCCCGCAGGATCGGTAAACTCGAAGAGGAGACCAGTGTCTTCACAGTGTTCGTTCCCTCGTGGGCGCTTCGAACGCCACGGGATAAGGAGAGTGGGAATGCAGTTGAGGGGGCTGAAGCCACTCCAGTTGAGCAACCCCGTAGCGTTCCCACTGCTGCAGATAAGATCATGGAATCTCGCGAGACAGATGTCTTAGCTGCAGCAATTCTTTCTGTGGCGGCGGGCAATGTTGCCGTGGCCACGCAGGGAAGTGTCAAGAGTAGCACCGCCCCATGCGCCGAAAGATTCCGCGGCCGACCGCGAGGAGCCCTTCGTGGATGAGCTAATGCAGAGATCGAGCGAAGCTGCATAATGCATGCTCATCTCGGAGGAGGCAGAGGAAGCGCAGGGGTCATGCAAGGGCAGCGGAACGGCGCGCTAAAATCGTTGAGCTTCCGTGCGCAAAGCATGAATGTGCAGGTGGCCTGCGGCGTCTTGCGCGTAGGTCAATTCCGACGGGCCCAAGGACGCGGAACGCGGCGGCAGGTGGGGCGGCGCAGGTGCGACATCGTCGTACGCGCTACCGTCGAGTAGGGCGTTCCTTTTCCCCCGGGAGCACGGGACAGTGCGAGCCACCCCAGGGTTTGTTTAGAATCAGCTGGTGGTACATGAAACGGAATCAGCTTCCGTGTGACGGTCGGTGTGTGCCGCCGTGGAAAGGGGGGGTTGCGGTGAATAGTGTGCAGTGCTAGACAGAACGGGTCAGTGTTGTTTGGCGCGCACTTAGTTGTTAGCGTGTTTTTCTGTGGGTGCGTAGGGATCGCTCAGATAAGAATTATTTTTAGTTTTACCTGTACTGTCGTTCTCCCCCTTGTAGTTAGTTTTCTTTTTGTGTGTGCATGTTTTGGTTGCGTTCAGCTGTCGTAAGGAGTGTAATTTCCGAATAGTGCAGTTTGGCGGTTTTAACGCTGTCTTCTTGTGAAGTAGAGCCGCGGTTACAGCACGGTAGGGAGTTTACCTTTGGGTACAATGGCGAGTGCCTTCCTTTATTTGTGCCGTTGGCATGTGGTCATGGTGGGCCATGGAATGTGCAAGTAGGGCCCCCTTGTGGCGCTTGTGTGCGAACTAGTGTCTGGAGTACTGAAAAAAGATCTTCCAGTACATCGCATGTAAACAGCAAGTGGACCGCAACCAGGATGAACAATCTGTGGTGCATTCCGAAAGAACCGGCGTCCGCGAGTGCGTGAAGAGACGCTGAACTTCCTTAAACTTTTTTTTTATTTGTAGAGGACTAGCCTCATTTTGCGCGTTTGGGTTTTGTTCGGGTGTTTTTTTCCTTAGAGTGAAAGAATGTTCCTGCATGCGCTTAACGTTTAAGAGTGGATGGTGTCATTCATTCAGTTGTCAAGTTTGAACATTTATACCCTTTGTGGGGTTTGTTGCATTTAATGGTAGAGGGTGCCACGAGTTCTCACGGGCCCTGTAGGTGAGCGCTTTCGTTTATTGTTTGATGTTGCACAAGCCATGGCAAGGCCATGACACTAAGTGTGCCGTGTGGTATCTATTGTTAGTGCAGTTGGCCAGCTGTTGAGGTTGGTAGCGTTGGTGTGTGTCGTAGTATTGTGGTAATGTCTTAGGCGACGGAAAATGTTATTACCGTGCCTATTACCAGAGATGTTGCGCGTACAACTCTCGTAACTGCTTGAGTGTGTTTTGTTTAGTTCTTGCTCTGCAGTAAGACATAACGTGCAGTGAGAGTTAATGTTGTACGTACAGCTAGTTTACGGACAACATTCTTAGTGCGGAGGTGTTAAGTTCGGGCTCCTCATTTAATTAATGAAAGCCGCCGGTCGCTCATGTATTGGCGTCGCCTCCGCTGGTAGCTGCTATCCCGTGTCCCTTTCATGCAGCCGCACGGACGCCAAGTTCGGAGCCACGGAGAGCGGGTTTTGTGCCCGTCCTTTTGTGTGTCAAAAGACGGGGGGATTAGCCTGAGTACCCTCTGTCGCGTCGGAGGTGGGCTGGGTTCATTCGGCATGACAAGCTGGACGGGAAGCTGAATGATGGTGTGTCTCTTAGTGTCGAAAAGGCGCGCGGTGTAAATTTTTGAGAATTTGCGAAGCCGGCGGAGGCGCTGGTCGCTGACGGGTCGTTCGCCTCGAAGACGATCGCTTGAGCCTGAAGCGCCTCTTGGCGGGGGACAGACGGCAGGCGGCGGCCGTCCTTAGTCGGGAGGGGATTAGCAGGTGACTCCCGCATTGTCCCGACGCGCGCGCAGACGAGGGGGCAAGGCAGACGCGGGGGGATGGTAGCCTCGCGAAGAGCGCTGTAAGCCTCCGGCTTGGCCTTTGAGCAGATGCCGCCCGCTGAACGTAATGGTGCGTCCACTTTAGGACGCAGACGTCCTGTATTTGCTTGTCGGGTGCAATAGCGTGCGTGGGAAACGCACTATGAGTAGATGAGAGAGAGTGTGGGGTCACGTGACCGCAGGTGGGGATACATGTGTGATTGGCTGGTTTCCTGTGGCCAATCAATGGTTTCCTTATTGTTTGAAAGGTTTTTCTCTCTTTCTTGTACGCCCTCTCTTGCAGGCGGGGTTTTTGGTATCAAAACCGGAGTGTTGGGTTTAGTCCAGGGGTCGGCCGAGAGGGGGTCTAGTTCAGTATAGATCTCGGCCGAACGGACTGCTGCTGTCAGAGTGACAATGTAACAATCACTCTGACCTGATGTAAACTTGGAGTAATGTAAATAGTGTAAATAAACCTAATATCCAGCAAGGAAGGCAGTCCTCATCCCTCACCCGCTCCAAGCATCGGTCTGTCGGTCATCGGAGCGAGTCGAGGATCGTCCTTCGGCTCGCGCATCAAAAGAACATCACTATTTCGTCTCCATCAGTTCGCCAAGAAGATGGAGAGGCGAAAATTTACTGGGGGGGGGGGAGGGGGGGACGTAGGTAAACGTTGAGTTGTGTGGGACGTTAAAAGCAATTCCAAACACCACGATGTGGGCACGAAACATGCGAAGATAACGTTACCTATGAGGAGACCGCGGTTCAAAACTTGAGACACGGTGGGGCTCGTTACTTCGACTAAGCTGTCTCAGCGTCCAAAGCTATTGCGGTGCGTTTGCTACGCCATTCAGCATGCTTCGGGGTTAGGTAGCTCAATGAAACTTCAAAGGGTTACTTTTATCCTAGCAGACAACCGTATACGTCTTTCTCTCGCGGTGGTTTAGTGATGTTGTTGCAATTGCTTACGAGCGGTGGCTTCGTGTTATTTACCGATAATTGCCCGTAACAGCGGCTGAAATAAAACTTACGATCATGTAGATGTATGACCAGTCAAAGCTTATATACCGTAAACGCGCGATAATTCAAACTCGAAGGTACCCGAAGTTTTTGTTTGGATTATCAAAAGTGTGAATTATTAGTTCTCATCAATATTACCCGGGACAACATCCCAAATTATGTTGTAATGAAACGTTTACATATATTTAATAATACAACATTCACATTCATTAATGAAGCGCTATTCACACTTTGAAAAGCAAATCAAAAATAGGTGACGGCGTTGGCTTTTCGAGAGAGTTCAAATCAAAGTTTTCGATGCCACCAAGGGCTGCTAGCTGCAGTGTATGCAGTTAATCGGGTTTATTTGTGACTTTTAGTGATAGTATGAGGATGCAAATGTGTTGCTAGAAATGGCAAATGCGACGGATATTCTCCGGCAAAGACAAGCAAAACGTACGAAACGAATTTACGCAATCGAGCAGTTGGAATTAAGCGGCTTTAAAAGTGCATTGAAAACATAGCGGTCCAACCAAAATTTTGAAATTTGTTCGAATTACGAGAAAGTTTGAATTATCGAGAGTCGACTGTATATTGCATCGGGACAATTACGCTAAAAACACCAGGTTGGCTTCTGTAGCAATGTATACCTCTTGTGGAAACCAATTTATTGATAGCAAAATGCAATTAAACATCATATAACACTCAACGGTGAACAAGTGAACAATTTAGACCTAACAGCGTAGCCACTAATGTGGATTGGCCAGTGACGGTTACAGCTGTCGAGAAAAGCTCACAACCGACTCAGGTATTCTCATTTGGTTACGACCTGCACATTCCCATCAATATTCTCAGGTACCCACTCAAAGGAATTGGCCCATGACTCAGCTGTCGTCTGGGGCTCTGACAGCCGACCCACCAATTCCCATACGGCTGCGATGGACATATTGTGTGGGTATAGTATGTCCGTTTCGCGCAAACAGACGTAAGGAGTGTTATGGTATCTGAAGTTTTCATTTTCTACTAATATTACGAAGCGAAAATTCTGAGCCAGCTGAGTGACGTCATGCAAGAAAGAAAACCAAACTCGCCACGTTGAAAACCAAACTCACCACCTGAAAAAAGGAACAACAAGATTCATGCCAAAATTGGCCGCAAAGACGACTCTTTTGTTAGGCAGAGTTGTATGTACTTCTCTAGTTAGTTCACAATTACGGCAGTTAAACTGTAAACGTTACAGAATTGATTGCAGCGTTAATGCGCCGACGCAACGCAGGCGATGATGCGCGCCGTAGTGGAGGGCTACGGATTAATTTTGACCACCTGGAGATCTTTAACG
The DNA here is from genome assembly GCA_013339765.2 of Haemaphysalis longicornis. Classification (NCBI taxonomy): domain Eukaryota; kingdom Metazoa; phylum Arthropoda; class Arachnida; order Ixodida; family Ixodidae; genus Haemaphysalis; species Haemaphysalis longicornis. The sequence goes on from CM023458.1 coordinate 73,628,632, forward strand.
TGCGCTGAAATTTCGAATACACCGGCGTTTTTCCTTTTCGCCTCCATCAGAAAAGCGGCCGCCGCGGCGGGGAATCGAACGCGCGTCCTCGTTCTCACCAGACCAACGCCTTATCCACTCTGCCACCGCGGCGGGTAACGTTATAGAATTCCCGTCTGCTGTCAGTACACGGGTGCATACGGAGGGAGCATGATTATAGAAAACGGCTGCAACTTTTGTTCAATCGAAACTATCCCGAGACAAGTTAATGAGAATTGGCCACTGAGGCGGCTATAACAGTACACAAAGTTTCATCTACATTTTTTTAATTCTGAGCTCCCTGTTAAGTTGCAAATATTGTGCAATTCCCGTTTATGTCAATATAAGGGCTCGTCTACGGGAAGGAAAACGGATAGCCCCATGTTTCCCCTAGAAAGAAACTAGTCCTTCCAAGTTTCATTCAACTCATTAATTATCCAAAGTATCCTCACTACCAAATTAGAAACGTGTTCTGCTTCGTCCATTCCTTGGACTGCGCCCTGCTTCGCGGGTCATCCTTCTTCGCAGACTGGAAGGACACCGAATTTTTTTTTTTTTATGCGTTCCCCTCACCGAAGTAAGAACTTGACAACATATGTGTAAGAGAGAGAAAGAGACAAGAGTAAACGTTCTTATCACGAAAAGCAGTGGGCGTGTAGGGGAGGGGGAGGGGGGGGGGGCGGTCATATGTCAAATCTAACCATTGCGCAAAGCCACGCGCGAACTACGGCCGTCGCGCAGATTGAAAGTGGTGGAGTTCCGCCGGAGACCAACTTGTCCGACCACGCCGGCAATCAAAGCCTTGCATAAAGCATTACAAGAGCCTTTGAGCAGTGATGATATCAAAAATCAGCTTCTTTTCCGTGCGGCAACAAAATCCCGTGCTGCGCTTCAACGTTTCACCAGAAACGTTCCGACACGCTCTTCAGTCGTGTGGTGGCAGCACGTGTTTCGTTTAACATCTAGCAAAGAAAAAATGACTTCTTGCTATAATTACATTAGCAGACATGCTGCTGCTAGGTGCGCCAAGCACTCATTCTATAAAATTCTTTCTTACGGTTTCTTTCCGTTTTTTCAGCAGGCAGCCGGTCTGAAAAAAAAAATTGCTGCGTATCTACTACTTTGGTTGCAAATGTCGACGAAAGACGATTGTCTTTCGTTGACATTTACCAAGTGAATGCCTCCCTTCGCTTTCCCGCTCACCTCTCATGCTGTTCCTCTTCCAATCGCCCCCCTCCTGACGTAAACACGCTAAAGGTTTGCTCAAGTGAATTTAAATTTACCGCGTTCCACTGCTCCAGGCAGGGAGCCTGGATGCCTGCACTGCCGTACGGCGGAGATGCGCGTGAATCGAGGCGCCCTGCTACAACGTTTATAGAAGACATCGCCGTACTCCACGTATGTTTCATGTAGAACGTCGAACCTATCTAGTGGAACCTTTCATAACTGTTGCCGCTTGATTTCTGGCAATGCCGCCAGAAGATATAGGGGAGCGGGCGACAGCGGGCGACGGAGTGATTTTTTTTTTCTACAGTGGATGTAGTACTTCATTTCGCCAAAATGAAGCATCCATACATTTTTTAGAACACTGTAAATATCACCTATGTATTGATTTTCTGCCTTGTATTTGCGTAATGTCTTGTTCTTGTTCAACAATGTTGTCAAGTATAAGCATTGATACAGGACGTAGACGTCTGGATTTTGCTGTGGGCATATAAGACTATTGCGCAGATTTTGTTTCACTTTGGCCGGGTGGCTGAATCGTCACAGACAGACAGACATACGGACAGACCAAAACTTCTGCGTTTAAGTAGCCCGAGAAAGGCTATCGCCTTTAACAATTTAAACGCGGTCGGAGATTGAAAAGATTGGCAACGCGAATTGCGCGCCGAAATGCGCAGCAGTCGAGCGAGCGATAAGTGGTAGTGTGGTGGCCCGAAAATGGCACATACCCTAATTAGGGGGATTGGCCAAGAAGAGTATGTTTTCATTAGAATAAATCAAGCGAGGCAAAATAATGGAGCGGAAGAAAGAATTTGGTCTAGGTTAATGAAAGAGAGAGAGAGGAAACACGAGAAAAAAAACACAGAGAGAAGAATAGGAAAAACTATAGTAAAAATCAGCCTAATCGAATGTTTTTAACACTGCAGACGAGCTGTCTCCGAAATGAAGGAGTGGATGGCGTTGCACACGTCCCTATGGCCTACGGCCCAGACTAGTCCCCCCAAACGACAAAAGCACAGGTACAGGTTAAAGGCATTCAAGACCGTAGCAGGGGAATCTCCAGCAGCCTTCTCCGATGTTGGAAATCGGCGGCAAAAAAGAAAGAAATGCTCTTCGGATTCAATTTCTTGGCAAAAGTGCACAAAGGGGTGGTTATCAGATTTGCCCTGAATAAATACCGATTAAGTGGTGGCACACCACAACGAAAAGAAGTTATCAATACTTCGCACAAGCGAGTTTGGCATAAACTTCTCTCCCAGCGATACCTGAGGTGTTCAAGTTCAGGAGAAGTGTTCAGACCATGGTCGGAGGCATCTTGATTGAACAGGTATTGGCGATAGCGTGCCAACAACACGCAAGAAAACGGGGGAAGAACCTCGACGATCGGCAAAGCCAGAGCTGTTTTAGCTAATATGTCAGCGGTTTCATTGAGGGTTAACCCACAGTGGCCGGGCAGCCAAACGAGCCGAATCTCCCGCACGTGAGTGGGGGACGCAGGAATAAAGAGTTTTGGCAATAGGATGTAAAGTTTCTGAGGGGAGAGACTTGCACACGGACAAGGAGTCGGTGAGTAGCATCACGGAAGAATTCGCCGGATCAAGTTTCAGGATTGCAAGGAGTAGAGCAAGAATTCTGCATGAAAAATGGGGATAAAATCTGGTAATCGCAATGAAAAAGACCAGTTCATACGTCGGAGAGAAAATGCCCAACCCCAACCTTTTCGTCTTTTTTCGAAGCGTCAGTTGCAATGACCACGTGGATGGGTATTCGGACTGGTGAGCCAGGAGAAATGTTATTTAGTATTTAGGCGGGAGAAGCTTAGCGTTTTTAGGGAAAATATTATCAAACGAAATCCTTACTACTGTGGATGGTATCTTCAAGGCGGGAACTGACAGGAGGGTGGTGTTTATGGAGTAAGCAACGAATTGGCAAAAATGACCTGTGGGCGCCTGAGACGAGAACAATATATACCGAAAAAGGACCTTGCATGCTGGAACGGAAACAGCCTGTGGTCTGGCCAGCGGGGACTCAAAGAACTTTGCGAATGCATTAACGGTTAGGTATTTGAACCTGGAGTTCAGCGTTAGGACTCCGGCTTCTAAGTACCACTCTAATCGGGACGTAAGCGGGCAGGCCTAAGCAGCAGCGCAATGCTTGACGTTCAAGCTTCACAAAGGCAAGAGCTTATAGGCCGCAGAGCCAGAGAACAAAACGCACCCAAATTCTAAGACTGGGCGAACATACATGCGGTAGATCATCAAGAGTGTATCTGCTCTCAGACCTGAACGCTTGTGGCTAAGGCCCCTCAAAAGAGCGACAGCCGCGGGAGCCTTTCACTGCAATGTGCTCAATGTGGAGACGCCAATTCAATTACTGTCATATATAACTCCAAGGTATTTTAGTGAATCAACCTGCCGAATGGATTGTTGACGATAGGATAACGAAATAGATATTGGGTCCGTAAGGGGGAACACGAGAATGGCACACTTATTAATATTTAACGAAAATTTCAGGGTGTCCAGCCATAATTCTAGAGCATTCGGATACGACTGAAGGGAATGAAACAGGGAATGAATATCCTGCGAAGAAGAGAAAAAGGCAATGTCATCTGCATAAACGTATGTTTGTACATCAGGCTGACTAGGTATGGAGCTCAAGAGCACATTAAATAGCACTGGGGAGATGACAGACCCTGGGGGACTCCACGCGTCTGCTTATAACGAGAAGAGGCGTAGCCATGTTGGTAACAAAAGAACTCTCTGCTTTCTAGAAAAGCCGCTATCCACGCAGTGATGTACTCCGGGAATGATAATAAGCCAGGAGATCTAGGAGGATGCCATATTCCACGCTGTCGTAAGCTTTGAAATATCCAGAGTGACCAATGCTGCAACCTGCTTATTCCGTCGTGCCCACTGAATGCGACTTTCTAAGTCTATATGTGCCCACCCAAATGGAGCATCCTTCTCTAAAGCCAATTTGTCTGCAGTTTAGGATATTCTTATCAGTCAGAAACTTGTTAATCCGGGGAAGCAAAACGCGCTCAATCACTTTAACTAGAGTAGATGTTAGAGCTATCGGCCTAATGTTAATCAATTGAATAACGAGCTCCGGCTTCTTGGGGAAGGCAGAATTTTGGCCAAACGCCATTCAGGTAGAATCCATGCGTTTCTAAGTGAAACGTTAACTACATTTAGCAAATCTGCCGGAGCTTCATTATACAAACAATTTTTATCATTGCGGTGGTAATACCATCCGGCCCTGGCGCTGACTCTGGGAGGGGAGAAATCACTTTACCCAGTTCGCCTATAGTGACCTCTTCAAAAGTGATGCTGCGAAATTAAATCCTCTTTGTCATCCTCCAGCAACAAGCCGTCTGTTTTGCCTGCTGATATGTGATTAGATGGTTGACGTGACACATCTTTTTTTGTTGTTGTTGTCGTTACAAGAATTCTACATCGAACACCTGAAAAGGGATGACGAGGGGTGCTGGTCATTCTGTAGCTGCGTACGTTTGGTGGCGCCAGGTAGCACATGTGCCGATAAGAAGCGCGACGTCACCGCCCTCGGAGCCATTTCTTGCTGGGTCCGCGCCGGGTGGTGACGGCTGTAATGATTTCTTGCTACCGGCGGAGACGTTGGTTGCTCAGAAGCGTGTGTGTTTCCTAGCAGAGTACAGCGTTGTATCTGTGCGTGTGTTGTGCCTTTGGGAAAACCGGACTGTGACTTAGGAATACCGTACTGTGGTCCCGGCCGTAGTTCGGAAAACCTGACTGCCATCTCGGCGCACTTGGAACCATCGGGAGCAACACTGGCGTCGCGTCCTCGGTGACTCGTGAAAAATGCGAGTTCCGTGGAAAAGCCGCGGGGCGAGTGTGTGCAGGATAGGCTGGGCTTAGGTATAACTTTGGTCTGTTTGACATCGTCCTTTCGAACGGAGCGGCATTCGCTCGTGAGCCCACCGCTTCTTATTCCGCCACTCGTGGGACATTGTCGTCATGAAAGCCTCGCGATGGGCGGTTGGTTAGGCTTCAGCTGTCGCCGCAGCGGCGCAGTGGTCGCGTGAACTCTGCGCTGCTGCCCGTAGGCCCTTTAGTTTCGGGGACGGCAACGTATAATGGCCCATGTGGGACCTATGCGTTGCGGCCTCGTTAGGGATAGCTCGCAAGCCCTCGCGGGGTTTCCGCGACGCTCAATGTTTCTTTCCGAACGCCGTGAGTACTGGGCAACCATGATGTAAAATTCCAAACATTGTTTTTTTTTTTTTTTTTTTTACGTTACACCATTCGTACTCTACGCTTACGGCGTTCTGAATTCTCGCCAAACTCGTCTAGCGCCACAGAAGCACGGATCTCTGCTCAACGGTTCGTCGCTTCCGACGCTGTCTGGAGCGAAGGCAAAGGCGAGTGCTCGCTTTCTTTGTCCTCTGTTCTTTCAGCTGGCCTTCCAGCAGTCTACCGAGCGTTTCTGTTCACGTTCGCGCAAACACTCACTATAGGCAAGGTCAGGCAGGTACACGTCTCAAATCTGTCCTGTCTTCAGCTCGCCGCTGTTTGTAATAGGTTTTCTAGTCAAATAAAGCTCTTTCGCTTTTTCCGTCGGCTACTGTGCGACTGAATTGTCTTCCAGCTTCCCTTGTGTTCCCGCCTGGCGTGGTCTCTGGAACCCGTTCTTGGTGAGTTGACTGCTTTGCTGCTTCGGGAGTTGTTCCTTACATCCTTCTTTTTTCGTTCGCAGGTATACCTGGCCGTGCGGCGCATTGGGCATCCTCTTCCTGGGCTTCGTTCCCTGTTCACGTGGTCCCGTGTAGGAGCTCATTTGGCCGTGCCCGGCACCCAAGCCTGTGGCTCCAGCGGATGCTTCTTGCAGTGTTCACATCTTTGTACCCGGACTGGTGTTGCCTATACCGTACTTACCCGATTCTAACGCGCACTTTTTTTCCGTAAAAATAGGTCAAAAAATCGCATGCGCGTTAGAATCGGGTACGAAACTAAACTGCCGAAACAGCGGAAATTTCGTCCCACCCATCGCCATCGCCATCTCAAGATGGCGCCAAAGCTTTTAGCAACGATTTTTCGGACGCAGGAAGCATTAGCGCCTAGGCATTTCTATCGGCGTTCACATAAATCGTCAAATCGTTCCACTCCGCGCTTGATAACAGCAGCGGCTCTCACGTGTTCAAAATGAGCGGTCGGCTGAAGCGTGGGCCTCTGGAGAAGCTCGCGGGATAGGCTTGCGAGGCGTGGGCCACGATCCCAGCGACCATGGTTGAACGCTCGTTCAGAAGTGTGGCATCGCGAACGCGCTTGACGGCACCGAGGACGAGATGTTGTGGTCAGCGGAGATCGACAAGGAGTGAGATTACTTCGGGAAATAAATCGCCCGTTTCTCTCGCATTCGTTTTTCTTGCTCACAAAGTTCCGTGTGCGTTACAATCGGGTAATTACGGTAGTTGCAGAAATTAAACTGTTCACTGCACAACACTCAGTGTCGCTGTATTGAATCCTGTGCTCGCCGACCTAGTCGGCTTCAGCGTAGTGAAGTTTCAGCGCTCATATTCAAACTGTAGAGCCTGCCCATGCCATCGTAGGTGCCGGAAGGTTACGTATGCTGTCACTAGGAAACTTATTTCAAAGCAGCACCATAACTTGGCTCTCCACCCATCCGCTCAATCCCTAAATAAGTATTCGGCACAGAACGCGGTGCGAGTACAGGTGCCCCGAAAGTACACATGCGAGCGGCGGCGAAGCTTGTAAAATGTGCACGTCAGCGCGCGCTGTCGAATGCGCAGCAGAGCGAGGGTGCGTCAGCTCACCCGGCTGGCCGGCAGGAAATAAGCCGCGTTTTGCTATCATTACGGCTGGTCAGGGGCTCTTCTAACGCTTTATGCTTGGCTGTTTTCCCGTAGTGGTCTAAAAAGCAAATCTTCGGCGGAATGCAACCAGTCTCAATCGGCGTGACTGCCGTGGTTCGGGCGTGGCTTCGCGCAGTGGTTAGATTTGACATATGCTGTCAAGCTCTTGAAGCAAAACTGAAAGGTGGGCTAGTTGGTAAAGCATATCTTACGAAAACAGCTCGCAAACGGTGGGACAGCAGAAAAGGTGCATAACACAAGCGCTTGTTTTGTACACATTCCTTTCTGTTGTTCCGTTCGTTTGCGAGCTGTTTTTCGTATAAGATAAGCTCTTGCTATGCTGAAGGGAACGCAAGAAAAAAAATTCCGTGCCCACCCACTCTGTAAAGAAGAATGACCGGTAAAGCTGGGCGCAGTTTGAGTGTCGCACTTCAAGGAGCGGGAAAAGCAGAACACATTTGTAATTTGTGTTTCAGGATACTACCAAATTAATTAGCCGAATAAAATTTGGGGTAGATACAGTTTTATTCTTGGGGCCGCGCCACCGCACTCGGCATGCCACGCTCACCCTTCACGTTTGCACAGGCGCTGTCGCTGGCCATCTAGGGTCTCCTGTTGCCGGGCTGGACTAATGTGGCACTCGTGCTACATGAACGTCGAGGGAGTTGACTTGTCTTCCTGCTTTAAATGCAGATCATTTTACTCACGATGTCACCCGCGATTCGGCGTTGGCGTGCCTCGGCGTCCGCAACACCGTTCCCTCTGCCCACCCTCCTCTCCCGCATCACGCTACCCGCCTCGCTCTCAACAACAGGCCGCACCTCCGCCTCACTATAAAAAACAATACTTACCGGCGCCTGGTTTCGATCCACGACCCTGCGGGCGGAACGCAGGTACATGGTGCTTCCCACTGCGCCAAAACGACACGAATGAAGCTACGAACGCGCCTATTCCTTGACTCATTAACTACGTCGAGCTGCGATACAACGATTCCTACCGCAACGCGGTCAACATTCTCTTCCCACGCCCACTAAACCGCATCAGCATAAGGCTCGAACGGGGCTTAATCCTGACAATTCAATCTAAGGCGCATACAATCTCAGTTACACCACCTATTAAACAACGCCTTCGCCTCAGTTTTTATCGAGGAAGATGCCTGTCCTTCCCCTGCTCTAACTTTAAATATATCATCAGGTAGTCCTACGCCAGAAATAATGATTGAAGAAGCCGGTATTTACTTACTATTAAACAAATTAAAGACTTCCTCGGCATCCGATAACTTGGGGTTCAACAACAAGCTTCTCAAAAATATATCTTGCAGCATGTCTGTTATTTTAACCGCACTTTTTTCACAGTCATTATCTCATGGTTCAATTCCTGATGACTGGAGTGTTGCCAAAGTTGTCCCATTTTTCAAATCAGGCGACCGTACATCACCGTTAAACTACCGACCCATTTATTAACTAATACGATCTGTAAACAGAACACATCATACACTCCCAAATCATCCGATACCTTGAAAAACACAACATTATTTACAAATATCAGCACGGTTTTCGCAGGGGTTACTCATGTGACACACAGCTCGCCGGTTTTACTCACGACTTACACTCATATCTTGACGCTAGTGATCAGGTCGACGCCATTTTTCTGAATTTTTATAAAGCCTTCAACCGTGTTCCTCACCACCGACTTCTACTCAAACTAAGACGTCTTATTATCCATACTAATTTTCTTGCATGGATAACAGATATTCTATCCTCCCGAACTGAGTTTACATCCGTTAACAGCTCAAATTCGTCTTTCGTACAGGTAACGTCTGGGGTGCCCCAGGGCAGTGTTCTTGGCCCTTTGCTCTTTTTAGTTTATATTAATGACTTACCTAACGGCCTAACATCTAGAGTAAGGCTCTTTGCCGATGACTGCGTAATATATCGTAACATTTCAAGTGACACTGACCGCCAGGCTCTTCAGGCTGATCTTGACACATTAAACGCATGGTGTTCTGATTGGCTAATGACTCTAAACCTTTCTAAAACAAAGTGCATGTCATTCACCCGTTCCTCAACTAGAATTTCAACTACATATTTCCTGAACAACAATACACTTGAACTGGTTTCTACTTACAAATACCTTGGAGTGCATTTTCAATCAAATTTAACATGGCAAAACCATATTATTCAAACGCTCGCATCTGCCAATCGTACACTAGGCGTAATAAAACATAACCTAAAGCAGGCACCATCACACATTAGAAAACTTGCATACCTCACTCACATTCGCCCTAAAATTGAATACGCATCTGCCATTGGGGATCCTAGTCAAGAATACATTATGCGTGATATTGAATCCCTGCAAAACCGTGCTGTTCGGTTTATTTTTTCTGATTATTCCCCATACGCAAGCGTCACAGCGCTGAAAAATTGCGCCGAGTTGGCTTCATTATCACTTCGCCGCCGGCATACTCGCCTAACACTTTTTCACAAACTGTATCATCATGAACGCCTTCGTGACGTTTTCACTCACTCACTGTCACATTTCCACGGCGCGATCATTCTTATAAAGTTAAGCGAATCACATGCCATTCATTTACGTTCGCACAATCATTTATTCCGCGCACATGCTAATAGACTGGAATAACCTACCACAGCACATTGCCACAGAAGCTAACCTAACAAAATTTCAAGACTTTTTAAAAAACGAAGTGACTATTCTGTTCTTTGCTTCGTGTATTGACTTTTTTATTTTTGTATTTTTGTTGTGAGTGTTTGCCCTGTAGTTATGTTTTTTGTAGTTATGTGTTCATAAAATTCTTATTGCTTGTTTTTGTTGCTACGTTTGTGTAATTTATCATTCTGTTAGCACTCATTCATGTTATTTCGTGTATGCGCCTGCTCCCCCCTATGTAGTACCCTCCTACCGTGTTCCTCACCGTGCCTTTAGGGGTACCTGAATAAATAAATGAATAAATAACTGTGGGGCTACCCGTTTCTCTCCCGCAGAAGCCCACGTATTGACAGCAGACGAGAATTCCACAATATTTACGACTGCACTGTGAACAACGTAATAACGAAAAAGTCGATGAAACTCGGCGTAATGTTGAAGCTGTCTTAGCGGATAATCTTAATTGTAACTTGTTTCGGGATCATTTTTATGAAACAAGAGCCGTTTGCGTAGCCATACTTCTTCCGTAAACGGTCATGTATTGACGGCAGACGGGAATTCCATCACGTTTACAACTTCACTGTTAAATAATTACGAGAGAATAAAATTTGGCTGAATATTAGTAATTTTAGCGGCCAATTTAAGTATGATTCCGGTTTTCACTTTCGTTTTTTTCTTTTTCGGATGCTGCCTCCGGAAGAGGACGGTGCGTGGGAACTCTTTGGAGCAGTCAGGGCTTCTTTTTCCCGTACCAAGTCAACCAGCGTCCAATCCTGCAGTGCCCTCCTGCACGAGACTCCAGAAATCCTTCCTCCCGCCCCACCAAGACGTCACACCAAAGCAGACCTCACTCATACTTTTGCTTCAGTTTTTTGGTATTAAAGCACTTTCCTGGACTACACACCCCTCTTCCATTGCGCCTGAGCTCGCTGGCTACGCCGGCTTGAGAACGGTGCAGCATGCATGCACACAAAGAACCTATCTCCCGCACTATGAAATCGGGATGTTAGGTGAACATCGCCTCTACGCAATGCTTGTTTGAAACTGACGGCAAAACTTTGCCTCGCTTTATGAAGCGTTTCTCATCCTTGACAAATGTTGTAGTGCGCATCACGAGTTCCGTGCGGAACATGCTTACGAGTACAAATTAATAAATTTTATAAAATGTAACTAATCCCTTCGCGGCTCCTCCCCGTATGATTCGGCTACAGGACACACGGGTTTCACACCCAGTGCACCTTCACAGCACAACTGTCATCGCCGGTGTTAATGCCGCCGGAAGGGACGAAATCACTTGTGGTAACGTCACTTTCAAGGTACCGCATTTGCACGACTCTAACGCGAACCTTGTTTTCTTAAAAGTAGCCTCAAAATTTGCGTGCGCGTTACAATCGGTCTCAAGGCAAAGTCTCCTTTCAATGTTCCGCGCTTCAGTTTTAATGCGAACAGGAGCTGGACAAGCGAGTTTATGAACCACAAGGAATTTTTGCTGCCACAGTTGCGTGCGTCAAATAAAATGTCTTCTGCCAGGCACGTGATGCCATGTCCTTTGGATTGGCGCGGTAGAATCGGCATCAAATCCTTTTTTTTAAATTTTCATGATTTCAGCACTACGCCCACAGTCTAGGAGACTGTGGTCGTAGTGCTGTGGGCGTAGTGAGTCTAGGAGACTGTGGGCGTAGTGCTTTCACGTCCACCGTAACCAGTGTTCTGTCACATTTTCGACAGTGTCTCGCCCCTCTTGTTCTGACACATGAAACTCCAAGTGAGTGGTCCATAAAATTTCTCGACCTCAGGCTTTCGTTCGGTCCTAATCACGTCTGTTGGGAGTATGATCCCCGTAGCCAAAAACCGATTCTGCTTTTTCAGTCAGCGCACTCGAAGCTGACTAAACGTGGGATCGCTAGGCATTGTTTTACCAATGCGGTGATGAAATCCTGCTCCCACGTCATGGAAGATAGTTTCAAAAAACAGGCAATACGTCTAAAGTCTGCCCGGTACCCTCCATTTCTTCTGGTGTCGGTCGCCGATAAGATGCTTAAAGAGCTTAGGAACAAGCCAGACGTAGAACCCAGGGAGAAAGAAAGAGAAAAGTTCAAGTACGCTGTCGTGCCGTACCTAAATGGTATTTCGCACAATCTCAAGAAAATAGGAAAGCGCGTCAACGTTAACGTTGTCTTCTCTGCTCCCAACAAATTGTCGAAACTAATGAACAGAGTCAATGGAAAAGAAAAAAAAAGCAAGTGCGCAACGCAGCATCGCGACCGGTTCGTGAATTGTTCAGAAGGCACAGTTCATTCCATTCCTCTACCGTGTGGCAGGCAGTACGTCGGACAGTCAGGTCGTTGCTTAAACGATCGGCTTAGAGAACATAGGAATAATGTAGATAAGACGATTAAAGGACATCTTGGCATACACTGCAGAGACTGCAGAGATTGTGAGTGTAGGCCACTTTTCGATAAGACTAGGATTGTAGCCCGACAGGAGGATCAGTTGACACGAGAAATCATCGAGGCCTCCCAGATAGTTTCCTTGAGAGACAACTGCGTTAGCACAGCTTCTTTAGCAGTGACAAAGAAAGTACTGCAATTCTTATCCAATCATTAGATTTTACCGTGCAAAAGTGCCTTTGTAACGCGATCCGTTTGAAATGTCATCCTTCAATTTTGTTTTTTGTATTTGCTTGTGCTCCTCCCCCTTTCCTCCTTTCTTTCATTAGCTGTGTATCTTCCCGTATAAAATCGGACATCACAGTGAAAATAAAACGAGTTGATAGTAGCGCCGTGTCCCGTTCACTTCGTTCGTCCTTGTTCATTTCGCGCTTACTTACACGATCAATGACCAACTCGCCCAAGACACCTCTCCTAATAATTGAAACGAAATCCTGGAGCCTCTTTGAGTTTGAATATATTCACATATCAGGACACACTGCACACGTCCAGGTTGCCGCCTTCCATCCACATCGTCCCCCCATACCCACATGTGCCCCAACTTCTTTGTAATCTAGAGGATAAGCTTCCAACAGTTGCAGGGTCTCTTAAAGCTAATGGAAAAGTGAAAGAAAGTTAGAACGTTTGTTGGTAAAATGCAAAGAAGAAATCTGGAACAAAATAAGTCAGTCCAGCACAGAAGTACGGTAGAGGGCTCAGGCTTTTTGACTACAAAGGCGGGTTGTGTGTACTACGGTGTTACTGCTAATATCAGGGTGGAACACCACCCAGTGAAGAATGGAAACCACAACCATAAGCAGCCTCAACCTAAAACTGAGCGCTTATTGTTGGATAAATGCATGCGACGTATGGCGGGTTTGATACCTCCACATGAGAAAGACCTCTATGGAACCGCCGAATTAGAAGGTTCCAATGGAAGTGGTATACCTTCGTCTACAATACTGAATCGATGTGGCAAAGCGGTCATTGTGAACCACAGCCATCATCATCACCAGCCTACCTACGCCCACTGAAGGGCGAAGGCGTCTCCCATTAATCTCCAATTATCCCGGTCCTGTGCTAACTGCGACCAATTTATTCCCGCAAACTTCTTGACCTCATCTGCCCATCTAACTTTCTGCCGCCCCCTGCCACGCTTGCCTTCTCTAGGGATCCACTCTGTCACCCCTAATGACCAACGGTTATCTTGCCTTCGCATTGCACGCCCTGCCCATGTACATTTTTCTTCATTTCTACTGATATGTCCTTAACACGCGTTTGTTCCCTGACCCACTGCGCTCTCTTCTTATCATCTTCTCTCTTCTTAACACCTATCATCTTCCGTTCCAGTGAACCAGAGTGAATTTCGCAATGGTTATTATCACTGTGAATTTCGCAATGGTTATCATCACTGTTAATTACAGTGATGATAACCATTTCCAAATTCCACAGTGATAATAACCATTGCGAAATTCCACAGGGATGATAACCATTGCGAAATTTTAATTTCGGGCAAAAGTCGACGGAGGTTCGTTTTACGCTAAATGAGGATTCAATCAAAATATCCTCCCGTTTTGCTGGAAAGAGGAAGCAGGGAATCATCCCTTCTTCCTCTAAATGGGCGCCGTTAGCCTAAACGTGCCTTGTTATTTCTGAGATTAGCAATCTTACATTTACCTTATATACTTCCAATGGTGCGACTGTGTCCTTTCATTATCATCGTCGTGACGCTTCTACCTTTGTGTGGTTTTCTCCTCTAGCTTGCTTCTCAAAGCCTACATTTACGTTGACACATTTACGGTGTCACACTAACAGTGGCTGTCTTACTGAACGTGAGTCGCGTTACCGGCGACGCTACGTTACACAGGGGACGACTCTGCTGTACGTCTTGTGCCGAGTACGACTCAAGCGAGCGCTGGTGTCGCCATTGAGCGAACAGCGCACAGTCGCATTCGATACGTCTACACTACCCTCCCCCATTGCATTCTCATCATGCCACCCTGCAGCGTGAGGTCACGACAGAGGAATCCCGCGTACATCAATCAAAAGAAACACTTGATTTAGCTCTAGCACGAGCAGTGGTGGCGCAGTTTGCCAGTATGGTATGTAGCGCACGTTTTCCAAGACAAAACGCGTAAACTGCGCGAAAAACGGACAACCACAGAGAGAAGAACACGAGGACCAGGGTTTATTTGCATTTTAATTATGTGCGAGCACCAGGAACGATCAAACGCAATATGGCTTTGAACGAGCATGGCACAGGACACGGCCTAGGAGAAGTAACTTTTATTACAAGCAAATTGACTACTATTCGAAGCAGCGGCGACCACCTGTGCTTGTACTGTCACGTCCTTATTCAGCACCATCAAACAACAGCGTCTTGGCATACGTTAAATTATCTACATGATGCCCTAGTGTCGGTTGTGTATAACAATTTTCTATTTCTTGAAACATCACTTCTCTACAACGCTCAGAATTCGTCTTAAGGGTAGTTCCCCAAGCACTTGTGATCGTCTCTCTGCATTCGTTACATAATCGAAAAGCACCATCGCAAAAAGATAATGAAAGATTGCAGCTTCCCGCAGGAGTACAGAACAGGGACCTTGGAGGCAGCTTCGACGTGTCATTATTCCACACAGTATACGTTAGATCTCGTCGTCCAACCTCCTTTCTTCAAGAGTTCGGTCCCGGCCAGTGCTCCCACTACCTACAGATGATGGGGCTCGTCCTCATTTTTCTTTGCTGTGGGCGACGGTGAGTGCGGCTGGGAAGCTGGTGCCACGTTGTCTAGCATCGCAGTTGGTGGCTGATTATCGCCCCCAAACTGTATTTCGGGGGATGGCAGATGGACGTGGGAATTGAGTTCCCGACATGCAGGGCGTATGCTGTCCGGAGATGATGTCGGAGGCAGGGAACCCTGACGAATGCTTGTTCGGCCCGAATCTGCGAATATGGGAAATGACAAGGAGTGTTTATTGTGATTACGTCAAAATACGGGGCAAGAAGTCTAATCAGTCCACCAGCAGTTGTTTTCCCACTAACTAGAGATTCTCGTTATCTATGTTTATGGCTCTGACAGACACCTAAAAACGAAATGAAGATTCATTAGTGAATCATTACACGAATAGCATCGAAGCCTTAACAACCGCGTCTGCGTCTAGAATTTGATGGTCGGCTGCAGGCACAGCCGTGTTTTCGGTTCATAAGCCCACAAATCAACGTTTTCGCGCGCCATGTGAGAGCCCAATCCGTTCTTCGTGCCAAGGGCGTTGCGCTGTTACGTAGTATGACTGGTCGCGTTTGCGCGCTTCGACGCAGCATGGAATGTTTGTCTCTCATTGCATTGTTCTTTGGTTTGGGCACACAGTGGCAAGCGATCACATTCCACCTTTTGCCGCGTACACGGTCCTGCAGTGTATCCACACTGCATTTCCGATCAACGCTGAAAAATGGTGTCGAGACGCGCAAACACATAGCGCCGAGCCTCTACATCTACTAGGGTACCCCTAGCAACCAAGCCGCCAGAGAATAAAACGAGAGGGACGATGTCAAGCCCTGCCGCCGCCTCTCCCGTTCGCTGTTCTTCTGTCGCTCTGCATCCACGGATCGGCGACGAACATTTTTGCCGAGATGCTCCTGTGATAAAATGGTTTCATTGTTACGTGGCCTGTCTTTGAAAAATATTCTTCCCACGGGCGATGGACATACTAGGCTCATGGATCTAGCTTCTCAGGCATCGGATGCCTGTCGTTCCTTGGTTGCTCACCAGTACCGGACTTTCGTCGCTACAGATTCGAGTCGCAGGATCTTTCGAGGTAGAGGCAGCTGGCAAGCCGCGCTTCGACTTGTTTCCCAAGCAACAAGCGCCAACATTGCGGAGGGAACTTCCCCACTCTACCGCTCTTTGCTCCTCTGTCGTTGTTAGGCGCGCTTCGACGTGCAAATTATGCCGTCGTGCCTCATGTCCTCCTCCTCCTCCTCCTCCTACGCCCCTTTTCAGGGCAAAGGCCTCTCCCATTAATCTCAAATTACCTCGGTCCTGTGCTAACTGCGACCAATTTACCCCCGCAAACATCTTGATCAGCTATCTGCCCATCTAACCTTCTGCCGCCCCCTGCCACGCTTGCCTTTTCTAGGGATCCACTCTGTTACCCTTAATGACTAACGGTTATCTTGCCTTCGCATTACATGCCCTGCCCACGCCCATTCCTTCTTAATTTTTACTAATATGTCCTTAACACGCGTTTGTTCTCTGACCCACTCCGCTCTCTTCTTGTCCTTAATGTTACACCTATCATCTTCCGTTCCATTGCGCGCTGAGTCGTCCTCAATAAAGTCGTCCTCAATAAAGTTGAACCCTTTTAGTGAGCCTCCAACTTTCTGCCCTGTAGGTGAGTACCGGTAAGATGCAGCTGCCATACACTTTCTTCTTCAGGGACAATTGTAGGCTTCAATTCATTATGTATGAAAGTTTGCCGAATGCACTCCACCCCATTCTTATCCTTCTAATTATCTCGCCTCATGCTTGGGATCCGGGGTCACTACTTCGCCTAAGTAGATATATTCGCTTAGCATTTCCACTGTCTCGCCACCTATATGAAACCGCTGTGCTCTCCCGAGGTTATTTAGCATTACTTTAGCTTTCTGTACATTTATTTTAGGCTCATGGTTCCACTCTGCTTGTGCAGTGCGGTAAGCATGCTTTGCAATTTCGTCCCCCGAGTTACTTAGCAAGGCAACGTCGACAGCAAATCTGAGGTTGCTGAACTATTCTCCATTATCCCTTACGCCCACCTGTTCCAAATACCATGTTCTGAATACCTCTTGTAAACATGCTGTTAATAACATTGGAGAGATTGTGTCTCCTTCTCTGAGGCCCTTCCTTTAGGTATATAGGGTCTCTTTATGGAACACGATGGTAGCTGTGGACCCATTATAGATATCATTTAGTATTCTTATGTAATGCTCGTCTACACCCTGATTTTGCAATGCCTGAATGACTGCTGAGGTTTCGACCCAGTCAAATGCTTTCTCATAATCTATGAAGGCTATATATAGGGGATGAGTATATTCCGCGCACTTCTCTATCACCTGAGTGATCGTGTGAATATGGTCTATTGTTGAATAGTATTTACGAAACCCTGCTTGTTGATTAGGTTGACTGAAATCTAAGGTGGCAGAAATTCTGTTAGCGATTACCTTGGTGAGTGCCTTGTAGACGACTGACAGTAAGGTGATAGGCCTATAATTTTCCAAGTCCTTCATGTCACCTTTCTTATGGATTAGGATGATGTTCGCGTTCTTCCAAGATTCCGGTACACTTGCGGTCATTAAGCATTGTGTATACAGGCTTTCCAGTTTTTCTAGTACAAATTGCCGACCATTTTTCAAGAGGTCTGCTGTTATCTGAGCTTCTCCAGGTGCTTTGCCCCCTTGCATTTCTCTCAAAGATGTGCTATTCGCGCATTAAAAAACCTAAAAAATCGCTACTCAGTTGCCTATCACGAGCAATGCGTAAGAGCAGCCTTACGCCTGGACGGTTTCTCTCCCGTATGACATGAATTAAATTACGAGAGGGTACTAAATGCTGGTACTTACCTTTCGGGTGGCGGGGTGACTGGTGAGTCCTCTCCTGATAAGACGATGTAGTCGGAAAGCGGGGGTGAGGATGCTTCGGGAGGCAAGGGTGAGGAGCCGAGAACTGGCGAAAGCTTCCGCGGGACGCTTGCGTTGGAGACCTTGGGAGTCATCGTCGAGTTCGTGGCCATTCTTCCTACTTGAGGAGACGAGGTCTGCGACCGAACTCCGCCCTGGGCAGAACAGAAATGCCTTCTCACATTACAGTTCCCAACAAGCAACGAAGTGATAGTAATAATCTCCGCTTCATATGGAGAAAGAAAGCAAGAGGCATACGACGAAACTACTGAAGCCTAACAACAATGGTTCAGTCCCAGAAGCGGAGACCCGTTTTTAAGCGAATCTTATTACTTGAGGTATAATTCCAGGAAACGCCTCGTAGCGTCCCTCTGACATTTAAGCTCAGCCAAGGTTAAGCAAGCACTCCATACAATTTAGTGGTGCCGACGCGTCAGCGCCTCGCAAGAACACCACGCCTTGTTTGTCGACGCGAGGAAATACGCCGAATAACACTCTTTAGTGGTCGAATCCCGAATAGTATGCAACTGAAGCTTCACTTCACGTCGATTTGCGACCTGTGCGCGGCAATCGCCAATCCTTCTGGTGAAGGCGGGAAACAAAAACTGCCTTGTGTCAAAATTTTAATGCACGTTAAGGATACCCAGATGGTCAAAATTAATCCGAAGTCGACTGCTATGGCTTCTGCACGTAAAATGGCCAACTTTGTTCAACATTGTTTCAGAAATCTATTGAAGAAGTCGTCTCTTTGTTGGTACAGAAAGGCTCATAACTTTCTCAATCCAAAAGTTCAAAATATAAAATTCACAAAATTTTGTCTGGTGCATTCATATTCAATGTAATAAACTTTTACTCTTAGCAGAGTTTTCTGCATTAGGTATTGGGTTGAATGTCTTAACTTGCTATGTTTATTGTGCGGCGCAGATTTAAAAAAAACTAAAGCCGCTCCACTCAATGTGAAAGCTGTCTAAGTGCAGAGCAGTGATTCGCCATAATGGGCTGTACCGCCTTTATCCGCTTACAGCTATCATCCTATGCAATTCAAATTTTCCGCCTTCGCATTGCTCGCGCGCCCCCTGCCTGAAATTGCGCCCGCGAGAGCTTTGGATTGGATTGGATTTGCTTGGCTTAGATTGGTTTTGTATTGAATCGGGTTTGGATTGGATTGGATTTGGATTGGATAAGCAGCAGTAAGCATGGTAATCAGCTAATCCTAGACAACCAGGAAAGCTAAGAATAACCAGCTGAACCTTAGCTCACGCTACGTATATCCTAGCCGCTTGGCTTTCGAAGCCTCTGGGTTACGCCGCCGCGAAGGAACCGTGACAGGCTACACCGTAACGCCGTGGCGATATGCTTGGTTCCAGCGAGCGAGCTAGGACGACAAGGCGAGCGCCTAAAGTGCTCTGCACTTAAAACAAGAATGCGAATTTATAGAAAGCCCATCGTGTAGCAGCGTTCTTCCAAAACGTCGTCAGTTTGTTTCCGTCCTGGTCTTTTCAGAAGCGCCATGCCTCGAAACGTAGCTCCAAATATGAGAGAAAAAGGTGTGTCTTGGGTAGGAGCATGTACCTCTCCTATAAAACCTCAGTTGTCTTACCCGGCTGGTTAAAAATTATCGGGTAATGAGAGTTACCAGTACGCTCCCAGCAGAATGGCCAATCCTTCAGAAAACATCATTTGAAGACATTAAAGCTTACACATTCTTTGGATTCCGTTCAGAAATAAAGAGCCCGCTTTAACTCTATTCAAAAGACTCTATTAGGTGCGGAGTACCTTAGGACCGCACAATGTGCGTCCGCGTCAGTGCGCATAGCATTTACAATCGCAAAAAATCACACAGGCACAGGCAGGATTCGAGCCTGTGTCTGGTAGACCAGACAGAGCTGTGTCAGTCGTCTTACCCATTGGGCTACGACCCGACAGTTAGTGCCCGAGAGTCAAAAGGCTTACTCCCTCGCCTGTAACGGTGCGGAGTACCTTAGGACCTCCCAATGTCCGTCCGCGTCCATTCGTGTGCACACCAGCATCAAACGAAATGAAGCGAAATTCGATTTGAGCCGTGAGTTGCAGTTTTTTTAGGGAATAATCAAGGTGCAACTCACGGCTCAAATCGAATGACGGTCGAGGCGCAAATCGGATGTCACTCGGGGCGAAACTTGGGTGTCATTTCGAGTCCCCGTACTCCGCACCCAAACCATCATCCACGGAGTGGAGATGCTACCATTTTTTTTTACCTAATGTGTCCATGTACCACTCCAGCGCACCGACTATACTTTACATACGGCAGCACCCTTCGACGGAGAAAACTTTCGCCTTCCGCAGGGCTCTGACCTTACACTGAGCGTGCACTTCCAGGATGACTTGTTGTGGCTTAATTTGTTCCAATAAACACGCCATCTGGACAAGCCAAGCATACAAGCCAACCTGACTGTTCTCTCCAACCACCTCATGCCACAGAGCGCCCTTCTAGCTGGAAGGCATAGGTCACATTCCTTAAGGAGATTGAAGAGCTCTACTGGAATGCATTACTCAACTCAAAAGCACGCTGACACTTTGAGAGTACTAGGCAGCGCACTGAACGGGATGAAGCGAAGACGAGACAAACACAAGCGCTTGTGTTTTTCTCGTCTTCGTTTCGTCCCTCTCATTGCGCTGCCTCATACTCTTAAAGTTGTGTACCAACTGGCTCAAGCTTCAACTCAACGCTGACACTATTTAAGACCTTCTAGAAATACTAAGAACTCAAGCAGTCCTTTGGAGACCGACTTTGAAATACAGTAATACCTCGTTAACTCCAAGTACTAAAAAACCGGGGAAAAATAAAAACCGCGGATTTTCGAGATAAGCAAATTTGTGCGAACTGTCATGAAATACCGAGTTCTTCGCAAAAAAAGGCTTCAGTAGTTTTGTTAAATAAATCCTTATTTATCACCTCAAACAGTCGTATTTCTCTATTTTACGGCATCAGGGCTTATAAAACCCTTCAATTAACTGTTGAGTTTGGTTTAAAAACTTAAAAGTGGTGCTGGCTGCAGCAGGTATGCTCTGGGGAACGCCTAGGCTCCCTACAATTTTTTTCATGGAAAGGGACCCACGCTCTCCATTGGGTTCTCCCCCGCACGACACACGTCTGTCTTCTAGTACACTGTATCTCTGCACATGTCTCTGCCGTCACATCACGTGCCACAAGGTTGCTTGACAAAGTTGATAAGCCTCTAGGCTCAAAGTTCACGTTCGGGGAAATAATCGGCTAGTAGACGCAGCTAAACGAGAAAAAAATCGAGGGACTTAGGCGCGGAAGCATCGCGCGAATCTTGATAAACGGTCCACGGCGGCGAAATTTTCGTTCCTCTCAGTCAATATTTCGAGATATCCGTAGTTTGGCCCAAAAATACTTACAAATAAAGGGCAACCAATACATGGGACGCATGAAAAATGGTTTGGTGCCCCGGGAAATTTCAACTTAGCCGATTTTTCGAGATAAGCGAGTTCGAGTTAACGAGGTGTTACTGTATAGGCCTCCCTCTCTCCAAACCTCAGAGAGAGTTTCAAAATCAACGAGTATCTTGACCGAAATGGCGGTAGCATCTGCACTCACGTGCTGCGCCGAAACTTCTTTTATTTTTGGCCTTCAAGAAGTCTGTCAAAAACCGCCGTTGTGAATGGTCCGGCCCGTGCGCAGCAAAGGACGGCGACAGCTCCTCCTTCGGGAAGGACGTCGAGGAAGGGACGCGGTTGCCCGCGCCGCCAGCTAACGAACTAGCTGAGCCATGGCGGGAACTGTGCTTGCGCTTCGGGGATGAGGCGACTGAGTCTGTAAGTTGGACAAGTAAACGTCGGTTACAACGGCCAAACTGGGCGTTGATGGCCAACATTACAAAGCTCAGCGCTTCTCTCTCAATAAGTTAAGTATTTTCTTTAGCTTTATAGCTTCTTTGTGTCGCCATTTCGGTATGCCAGTAACCGGAAACCTCCCACGCGAATGGTGTTGCGAGGTTTCCGTCGTATTTTAGGGGCGAAGCACCTTACGACCTCGCTTTGTCCGGGACTTGGCGTCCGTGTACACATGTTGTGCATGCGCGAGGAGCATTGCATTGGATTGGATTGGAGTTGATTGGATTTGGATTGGAGTGGATTGAATTCAATTGAATTGTAATAGATTGGATTGGATTGGGTAAATTGAATTGTACGGGATTGGATTGGATTAGAATTGTATATACTGTACACACGCGTTGTCACTTATTTACATGCGCGAGTGGGCAATGCCACGGGTGATTTAAGCTGAGAACTATCCCCAGTGCTTCGCCCACTCGTCATGATTCACTTCGTAGAGATACGTGAATTTTTTTTTACCGCAGCTTAAGTTTACATTGGTGCTAAGTTTACGCTGCGGCCGCAGGCGATGATCCAGCTCTCACAAACTTACTAGCCATGGGGTTGGTGAGAGGCGGACTGGAAGCCCCCGCGCCACTCTGCCTCTTGGACGCCTTCTGGAAGGGGTGGCCTTTCGTGGTTGTGCGGTGCCGGGAAGTGCGTACGTCGTTGCACTCGTCCTTTTCCCCGCACGGCTGAGCGGAGGCACCCGATGTCGCCACGGCACCACGCATCTCGACCTGTGGCACGTCCTTGAAGGAGCCGTCTTTTTCTGGCGGCTGAACGCGCTCGCCAGTCATCTCGGCACCGCCTTTATCGTCCTTGGGCTTGACAGGATCGCCTTGGGTGCGGACGCTGCGCTCAGGAGACGGCTTCTTCGATTTGACGCTTCCAACGCCAGACGTTGGGACAGCTACGGTTGCCATGACGTCGGCCCGTTTTGCGTCACTTTTCAACGGCTCGTGGACCGAGGGACCGGATGGAACTGCGTCCTCGCGAACCGCCTGCAGAGAGATGCATCATTGTTGTAAAATTGGAGCTCTCGTAATAGTCGAGTTTTATACAGAAAAAAATTGCAGCATCTCCACCCCGTGGATGATGGCGAGGGTGCGGAGTACGGAGACTCGTCATGACATCCAAGTGGAGCCCCGAGTGGCATCCGATTTGCGCCCCCACCGTCATTTGATTTGAGCCGTGACTTGGCCCTCTATTATTCCCTAAATGAAACTGCAACTCACGGCTCAAATCGAATTTCGCTTGATGGTGGTTTGCGCACGGATGGAAGCCGACGGACATTGAGAGGTCCTAAGGTACTCCGCACCATTTACAGGCGAGGGAGTAAGCCGTTTGACTCTCGGGTACTAACACACGGTCGTCGTCCAATGGGCAAGATGACAGACACTAACTCTGTCTGGTCTACCCAAGCAATTTTTTTTAACTCCTTGGGTCTACCAGACACAGGCTCGGAGCCTGCCGGTGCCTGTGATTTTTTGCGATTGTAAATGCTATGCGCACGGCCGTGGACGGACGTCGTGTGGTCCTAAGGTACTCCGCACCTAAAAGAGTTTACGGTTAAAGCTATATTGGCATAGTCTGCCAATTTTCGCCGGTGCTTTAGACTATGAGCTTGAAGTAACAGAACTTGACTCGCCGCCACGGTGGGTGCCATCTCTCCCTTCTCCTTAACGTCGCCGTGGCGTGAAGGATGGAGAGTGAGGGAGGTTGATGGCGAGTGCAGCCTCGGCGTGAAGAAGGTCAGATAGCGTGACGCTGAATATCAACGTTTCAGTTGATAGCCAGCGCTCGTCCTCTTCTTTCTGTCCTGGTTTTTGCGCGCTGTTTCACCACATTTACCAACCAAAAAAATCACCACAATGAAGGGAGCCAGGACGCTGGTCCATCTGTGCCGAAGTTGTGCTGTCTGTTCAGTCCCAGTGGCGAAAGCGGCCAGCTGCGTCGTATCATCCTGCAGATGTTGCTCGGATTGGTAATGATTTAACGCAGTGCCTATTCTGCGGCCCAGACCACAGGATAGTGTTCAGCTTTATTCTGTGGATCAGACACAGGATAATGCTCAGCATTATTTTGTGGACCATTTGAGGCGGTGCCTCGCCAGCCTGGCGGTGCTGTTCGGCGCGGTCGTGTCGTGCAACGTTTATTTCAGTTTCAGGACTGCGCGACTGCGCCGACTGCGCCGTCCCGGGTGGCCGCTCTGGTCGCGAGTTGGAGGGACTTTAGGCGGCAGCATTGACGTCGTGCGCCGCTCCGCTCAGCTCTAAGTTGCGGTGTGTAGTTGCGTGTCTGCTCTACAAGTTTCTTCTTGTCGCTTGAGTTAGTCTTTACCCTTGTGCGAGAACCTTGACTCTTCAGTGCATTCGGTTGTACGGCCGCGGATGAAAACGTTTCGTGACTCCGCAAACACGCTGTTTTCTTTCATGTGCTGTCTTGGCGCACCGACCTACCTCACAGCCTACTGTACGAGCGGATAATCATAATAAGAATCTTTGTTTACAGGAACAGTACATATAATTTCCCAGCCCACTTAAGCAGCTGATGCTTGTGAGAAGGCTGACCAAATGCATCGTGCATGGGGCACATGCTTATGTCCTTTACAAAATGAACAACTGTAATGAGGAGGAGGAAATCTCTTGCTAAAAAGCTAATAATAAAACCATGGCAGCCTAATGAAGAAAAACCGAAAAATTCTTAATGCTAACGCAATATAACCAGAAAACATGCAATTCAAATCTGAATACAAAACTTTCTAATTTATCCAGAATTTTTGGTTAGCTTACATGAGGAACCATTTGATATTTTTTCTTTTTGAAATTATGAAGCATACAAGCGTGAATGTCTATCATAACTGAAAGCATGCTGTTATTGCGCATGGCTCTGAGGAAGTACCATTCGTGCTGCAATGAATTTGCGCGATTTGCATGTCACACTTGACAGCCACTTCTACGCGAAAATTCATTTACAACGCTGTCGTTCTATATTTTTTAGCCACCGCTCAAAATAACTGGGCGTACATTTTACTGTACATTTCTCCTTAGATATCACCGCCCGCTTCAAATGAATGCGAACTGGAATAGCTGCAACAAAATGCTGAGCAACTTCCCAGAGAAGAGAGAGAGAGAGATAAAAACGTTTATTTATCTTAAAGGAAAAGGAGTAAGAGCGAAAGCGGCCAGCCTCCGAAGTCCAGGAGGCCGCGAGCCCGCGCTGATTCCAGTGCCCAGTCGACCAGAGCTTGTTGTTGCTCCGGAGCCGAGCTGGTCAGCGAAGATTCCCACTGCTCAGGTTATGGGTTGGGGAGGGGCTTAGGGTTGTCTGGGCACGAGTGCACCAAGTGGTAGGTAGTGAGAGGGACGTTGCAGGTGCGGCAGTCGTGTTGGAAGAGTGATGGAGAAATGTGGGAACAGTTATTTCTTTTGGAGTACACAGCCAGATTAAGCTCGTCAGAACTCGAGAGACCGCACGGCGGAACAGTACGGGAGGCGGGTTTCGGCAAGGGCGAAAGAGTCCAAGAGCGAAAAAAATCACGTGACCACTAACTCTACGTAACTTGTAACGCCACGTACAGGCGCCGTCAGAAGTAATTGGAGCACGGGAGTTATGGCCGAACCGCATAGGAGCGCCGTGTAGCTGCACCGGCGGTAACGAAAGGAGCAGAACACGCATGCGCGCCTGCCGACGGTGATAGCCCATCGATACTTCTCGAACCACGTCTTTTAACGCGGCTTCGAGCAAATTATTCGCAGAATACTGGTCTCAGCGATGGCGCTGATAGCATACCCACCTAAAAATATTAGAAAAGAAAAATTGTCACCTCAGATCCGAGCGATTGCGACGCCTCTCCAGCAGCTCGCGTGCACTGGAAGGGTGTGAGCGACGCTGCCAGATACCGCCTCTGCTATCAGCGCCATCGCTGAGCCCAGTATGCTGCGAATAATGCTCGAAGCCGGTTAAAAGAAGTGGTTTGAGACTGGAAGGTTTACGCTTTGCGCTAAATCGCTTCGTAACGCGTAGTACAAAAAAAAACATCGAGACTCGTTTACGCCGCGAGCTCGAACGCTTCGTGCTTCGAAGACAAGAGTCGTTTACAGCAAAGCTGTATACCTCTACCCCCCCCCGACGGTTTTTATCTCCGTTAATCAGAACAGCATTCCCCTTTACGCACAGCAAGCGATGCAGGTAGCGTAATGTCGTCGTCAGGCATTTAGTACACAGCATAACAGAACACACGAAATCAACAAAGACGTCCGAAGCGGCGAGCCCTACGTTCCACACCACGATGCAGCGAAATGCGGCCGAGTTCACGTTCACCAAAATTAGGCGCGCAAAAAAAAAAAACGTCTTCAACTCCCGATGACATGATGCCGACCATTTTAACGCTGTGATCTGGACGCTCAGTTTGCGCCGTATTTGTCCCGCGCGAGCTTTGTAATAGTCGCAATGTTTATTATGGAACAACAAGCTTGGCATGGCTTCAGTTGACTTCGGGGCAAGCTTGCTTGGAAATGTTGCGGTACGTTAAAAATCGGCGTCAAAAATATGTTTTAATAGGTTCATAGCCTAGGTTTTTTGTAAACCAGATCACAAACCTATGGACAAACCACGCAGAAAACGCTAAGTTAAGTTGGCCTGCCCCCCGCAAATGTTTGTAGACCAACCACCTACAAAACAAATATTAAGTGTACGTGGCCTACTCTACCACTATCTTGGCAATCTTGGTCCACAGAACAAAGCTGAACATTATCATGTGGTCTGTGGTCTGGTCCACAGAATAAAGCTGAACATTATCCTGTGGTCTGGCCCACAGAATAAAGCTGAACATTATCCTGTGGTCTGGTCCACAGAATAAAGCTGAACATTATCCTGTGGTCTGGTCCACAGAATAAAGCTGAACATTATCCTGTGGTCTGGTCCACAGAATAAAGCTGAACATTATCCTGTGGTCTGGTCCACAGAATAGCACTGCGATGATTCAAACCGGAAACGTTAGTACGAGTGCGCAACGCGGAAGGCTGAAACGTGACGAAGACTTCGGCGGGCTAAGCGTCAGGAGAGTGATGCAGAAAGACGACAATGACGAGGTTTAGAGGTGACAATGGACGCCTCGCCTTCGACTTCGACTTCGCCTTCTACGACGGCTTCGGGATCTGGCGAAACGATGGTGGTTAGTGCTCTCAGAACAGAACGTTCGACCCGCCATATAGTTCGGTTGGAAAACTGCACCTCGGCTGCTTTCGCTTGCATAAACGGCCTAGCCGAGCTAAGCCGCAGCCATTTTTTACCATACTATTGTGCGAGCACCATCAATTCTAGGCTAAGGCGAACTTCAAAACTTTGTCCCCTGAACTCCCTTACAAAACTCATCATCGTCATCAGCAGCAGCTTGTTTGCAGAACGCCAATCTCCCTATATATGCTTTCGTATTTCGCCTCTCCATCGAATAGTAATGTCTTCCCCACTCCTTTTACCAGCACGCGGTAGAAAATCCGTTTAACGGATGGTCCACCATCGGTTTAACGAAGGTTAAATACACAAACCTCCATGACGGCTAAGAGCCCGTAAACCGCACAAAAACACGAAAAGGGGAGACACAAACAAGCGCTCCCCCTTTTCGTGCTTTCGTCCAGTTAGCCGTCATGGAACAGTACCAAGTAGCCCAGCTTATAACGCACACAAACCTCCTCGTGTTCGCCACCCCTGAAACCATTATACGCATTCTTAGTGACGCCGATAATGTTCAACAAACCGTAAAGAGGGAGTTTTCCCGATCTGTGAGAATGTTATAGTAATTGATTAATTGTAGGGTTCAACGTTCCGACGCAACGAAGGCGATGAGGCACTACGTGGTGGAGGGCTCCGGATTAGTTTTGACCACCTGGGGATCTTTAACGTGCGAAGAAATCTGGTGCACACGCGCGTTTTCGCTTTTCGCCTCCATCAGAAAAGCGGACGCCGCGGCCGGGAATCGAACCCGCGACCTTGTGCTCTGCAGCGCAACGCCTTAGCCACTAAGCCACCGCGGCGGGTGAGATTGTTATAGTAGCGCTATACAGCACAACACTTAACGTGTTACCACCTGCAGCGGGTCGGCAGCGGAAGAGAAAGCCTGCGGTATGGTAGCGCCCGGGCGCATGACTCCGCGTTCCATAGCCCGCGAGACTTGCCGCGTGGTGCCCGTAATGCTGCGGCGAACGAGCGACGGGTTGTCAGCGGATGCCGCTTGCAGTCGCACCGGTGACGACGGCGATGGGGTCTGCACAACCGATGAAGGGGAGGCCGTCTCGAGAGGGGTGAAGACAAGGACCTCGTCCTCTACGGCGCCGCTCCAGCGGCTGGAGTGGAAATTCCTGAGGGCGTACTTGCGCGCGAGCATCCAGAGCAGCACGAAGACCAACATGACGGCCATCAAGATCAGTGATAGCATGATCACGTCGCGGTACGGGTCGGAGTTCATGGTGATGGGCGGCTGTGGCACGGGGAGGCGCGCATTAAAGCTC
The DNA here is from genome assembly GCA_013339765.2 of Haemaphysalis longicornis. Classification (NCBI taxonomy): domain Eukaryota; kingdom Metazoa; phylum Arthropoda; class Arachnida; order Ixodida; family Ixodidae; genus Haemaphysalis; species Haemaphysalis longicornis. The sequence goes on from CM023458.1 coordinate 73,656,861, forward strand.
CGTGTTCGATGAGTCAGACCCTTCACAGTTGTCGATTGAGTGAAGCGAACGGGCCTTCTTTCGGCTTGCTGGGCTAGGCTGGTCGCGCGTTGCCTTGTCCTTCTTCTTCCTTGGAGCCTGAGTGTTGGTGATAGTGATATCAGCAATAAAATTCCTGATGAGGATGTGCACCATCCGCTATTTGTTAGGGCTGATGTGTCTCGCAGTATCTGTGTTCGGGGTTTGACTGTGCCTGTTGGTTATTATGGGTTGGCGATAATACTTCAAACAACAAGACAACACGGGGCGAAACGCCAATGACATGGGAGCACGCGTCCTAACAGCACTGCTGGGGGACAGCACAGCCACAAAACCGCAAACGGTAAGAAGGCACAACAGCAAAACTTTCTCGGGGTCTAAACTCTCCTTACGTGCTTTGAAGACAAAAGCCTGGCGATACTTTGCTGCAAAAGCGCATTTGCATCGCTTTGTTCATATACGTTTCGTTGTCTTTTGGCGGGAATTACTTCCACCGCCGTCTTTAGTGCTGCACGGTGCCTGCATATCTTTCTTTGCTTTCGTTTATTCGTCTTACGGTGCAAAAAACATCGTCAAGCAGACTGACACCTACCACAGCTTCCACAGAATTATGGTGTTGTGCTGCTGGTGCGCACCCGATCCACTCACCTGCCGTCACGGTCAGATGTCACGCGGCACGCAATACTAAAACACGTTTACGTTCCATATTTACAATTTTGTCACTGTGTGGATATGGCACACTGCCCCTGAAAGCTCCCGATTCCTGGCGAATCCGCCAAGCGTGCATGTGCCACAAACAAAGGAACAACGAAAGCAATATTTTTCTGGGCAAGCTTTCTTCACTTTCTACCTCTCAAAATACTGAAGACATTCGCCGCAAGCAGCAGTAGTAAAGCTAACTACTACTACCACAATGCGCTAGAAATGTGCGGATATAGTGCAGTTGGTCGAGCTGGGTACTGCTACGGTACATACTTGAGTACAAATCTCATCGTAATGCAGTTGGAGGAGCACAGCGAGGTAATGGAGCCATGCCTGCAGCCTTGTCCCTTGCCACGTGAATGCAGAAGTCTTCGGCAACATCTGTGTTCCTGTGGTTCTGGTATACGAATAGCCGCCTAGACGTGCCGTTTCCGCTGCACGAGCTCATTGTAGCGCTCTCTACTTCAGCTCATTATACAGCTCTTCGGCCTGATGGAACTACGTACTTTGCATCGGGGTCGGCAGGATTTTGCCTTGAGGGCACCAAGCCCGTTGTTTTGAGGGGAAAAGGGAGAGGGCAAGGAGGCGGGGCAATTGTTGTGGAATGGCTTGAGGAAGGGGGGGGGGGGAGGGCCCCCTTTGCACCCGCTGCCAACGCCCATGGTACTGTGCACTCTGTCACCTCGGCACGCAATGGAAAAAACCTCTGTTGGACCTCTAAAACTTCTATTGGTGTTCTGGGTATGTCCCAAGCCACTGGAAATGAAGTTGTTGAGTGGCTGTCCTGAAGCCAGGCAAGTCTCCACGAGGCATTTCGCCCTACACGCCAGTGGCATTGGCTAGCTGCGTAAGTGAAGTGATGGAGCGTATGGTCCTCGCTCGTCTGGAATGGTTTCCGGAATAGCGTGGCTTGTACCCATCGACAGCTATATTGACCTTGTCACTACCGTCTAGAATGCGAAACACCGCCGTCGTCGGACAGGTGCCGTGTTCCTGGACTATGGGAGCATTATGGGAGCATTTGAAAATGTATCCCATGATACCATTCTGGGTGCCCTTGGGTCCGTATGTAATGGAGGATGGTTGCATCGGTGGATAGCGAGCTATCTCAGCGGGCGGATGGGTTTCACGCCCACGATCACTCCGTCACTCGCGGCGTGCCACAAGAAGGAGTCCTCAGCCCTACGCTATTTACCCTGGCTCTCATAGGGCTTCCCAAAACCGTGTCAATATCTGCCTATGCAGATGATATATGAATTCGGACATCAGGTGTAACGCGATTGACGTGAAAGCATGACCTCAGAAAGCAGTATCTGCCACTTTGACGTACCTACGCCGCCATGGATTTCAAATTTCAACGTCAAGGAGAATGCAACCTTGGCATTTACCTGAAAACCTATGATGCTACCCAGTAAAGATCGAATGGGCTGTAATTCCATGTGTCAAGCTCCACAAATTTCTAGGCATGACAATTCATCGAGATCTGTCATGGTCAAAACATGTCTCCGCACTAAGAAGGAAATTACACAGTTTCACCAACGTCCTTCAACATATGGCAGAAAATCATGAAGGCCATCGGTTTCGTCGCTGTTTTGCCTTTACCAGGGGCTCTTTAGTGGCTATTTAAAATACAGTGCCCCTATACTTTGTAACCTCCGGTGATCGTCCCTACGCGTGCTTTAAAGTGCGCAGGCATAAACCTTACGAATCTGTTTGGGGTTGCCTCGATGCACATCAACATGTGGAACGATCGCAGAGGCGCGAGCCTCCCCAGTTCATGTCTACCTCGCGCAAGAACTTCTCCTTGTGCACCTCCAGCATGTGATAAGACGTGAGTGTCATCTACTGTCGAGTGCTTTCAGGGACCGACCAAACTCAGAGGCACAGGGCTGCACCTCCGAGGCACAGGGCTGCATCCTGGCAAACCCCCAGATCTAAAGCGCTGGATATCGGGCACCGGTCTCTTCTCGGATTTTTGCGGGAAGTGGTGCAATTTTGTACCTTTAAAACTTTCTTATGCCTTAGGGAAAGCTCTCGGAATTCAAAAAAAAAGTCTTAATGATTGGCTTTACCCAAGCATTCCTACTCCTCACGAAGAACGGCGCCGTGGGCAAATACCAGGCGAACTTCCTTGACTCCTGCCTATACGACATCCTTTAGATTCCCAACCCATTAAAGCAATTATTTTAGGGGCGATGCCCCTTAGGGACTGGGACTGTTGGCGTCTCCTGTTGTCGTCGTCATAATCGTCGTTCGTTTCATGTAGTCACTGTACTAAAACACTAGGAAACTCGGTTACGCCTCGCGCTAGAACGTAACGCGTACTAAAAAAAAAAACCGCGAACACTCGTTTACGCCTCGCGGTGGAGCGCTTCCTAACCCGTACTCAAAGAACAGCGGGACATTCGTTTACACCTCACGCTAGAAAGCTTTGCGTTTCAAAGACAACTCTCTTACAGCAACGCTGTATACCTCTGTCCCCGAACGTTTTCATCTCCGTTGGCAAAAAAGCAAACGCGCCAAAAATACACTTATACGCCGCATGCTTCGCCCCTCCCCAGGTTTCACGTGAGTGAAGATAGCCCAGAATTTCACCAAACGTTCACCAAAGCGTGATATGACATCTTTGTACCCTGCGTAATTAAAAATGCGCGTTACCACCACCACCATTTCCCCGCGCGTGCTGCGCCGCCCTTTCTCAGAGCCATTCCCAAACCCGTCTACCGTGCTGCTATTCCCTTTCCTGGAGCACAATCCCAGGTTCACCGTCCCGCAGCAGGCTCCCGCAACTTCATCTTTTTCGGGCCATATATTTTCTGAACCTTACGACGTTCGTGCTGGAAAGGTACGGATTCAAGTGTTTTGCCTTGAAGATTACTAGGCCATGGTCAGAAAGTGAGCGAGCTCTCGGATAGGTGGCGGCCAACGGATTGATACAGCTCGACAGAAAAACCTCTTTAGTTTTCTTTCGTGGTCAACTTTTTATTTGGCGAATTTTTTTGTGCGGGGTAAAGTTATAATCCTCTTCTCTTGTCCAATTATCTCTGAGTGGGTACTGGTCCATTCTGTATCATAAGCAGTAATGAAGGTGGCGGAGGACGCCGCCAGTGTCCACGGGTACCTGACGCCATATTCCGTTCCTTGTAGCACTTCCAGTACGCACACAGCGCCACCTACTTTTGCACTTCGAAAACTCATTCGATAATTTTGAGCAACTGCTGCAAGTCCCTTGCTTTTAGGCCTCGGTAACCTGAGTAGAACCATACGTTTTTGAGCAAACGGCCCGGGTTTCAGCCCCACCAATGCCGAAATGGTTGCAAAACCCAGGACTTTTTGTGCCTGAAAATGTACCCTCTGCCCAATTTTACGCATTTTTGTTCGTAAATAAGAGTGATTTCATATCTATTCCGTCGGTTTCGGGGTAGGGCGCGGCATACGAACACGTTTAATTAACGTTCTGGGGGAGCGGAAAGAAAAAGAAAGGAAGTAACCGCCCCGAGGTGGCCCAGGGGCCGTGCCCAGGGGCCCCCTGTCGAGGAGGAGGTCGGCCGCCAGGTGTAGCCCAGCCAGATCCGGCCGAGTGGAAAGCGAGAGAGAGAATCAACTTTTACTGAGCCCTTAAAGAAAGTGTGTGCGCGTAGGCACCAGTGTGGTGGTTTCCTATTCACGGGCCCCATATGTGTCCAGCAGCTCCTGTTTCCGGGCCACCAGTCCCTACTGAGTGGCGAGGTCGGGGCTGGACAGCAAGGTCTCCCTTCGCTCGAGATGGTTGGGGATAGGGGTGGGGGGAAGGGAAAGGGGGTCTTCAGTTTTGTGCACTCCCCTATGATGCGCGCGAGAGTGCCCCTGGTCTCCTTGCAGAACGGGCACGAGCTGTCGTACTCGGCCAGCTACATCTTGTTCAGGAGCGCGGGATGCGCTAGCGACCCCGCTTGCATGCGACGAACGATCGTCTGCTGTCGTCTGTCCAGCTGCGGATGCGGACCGGAAAGGCTACACCGCTCGTTTCGGTACATTTGGAGCATGCCCTTGTAGCTCGTGGCGGGGTGCGGTAGCTCGTCCTCGGCCCGGATTGATATTTCTCGGTGAAGGCGGGGAAGGGCAGCCGGCAGCTCCGGCTGGCTGCCAGCGCTGGCATCAGGCACGCAGCTGCCGCCCCGCTCATGCTGTTCTTGACGCAGCCGTCTGTGAAGTGATGCAGGTAGCCGCTCAGCTCGCCCTGCAGCAGGGCGGCTGCCGCGTGGCGGATGGGCTAGGGCGGTGTGGTCGGCTTGGTGCTGACCCCGCGGAGGGGTAACTTTCTTTATTGAACCGGGAATGCCTTGCTTGCACTAATTACGGAACGGAATACCGGATTCCTGACGGGTTGTCAAGGGCATACTATCGCACTGAAACAAGAATGGTGAGGGGGCGCTGGTCTTCACCGGCGGTTTCCTGGCTTTTCAGTGCTAAAAGTAAGTTTATTCACTCACTCGCAACTTCACTCACTCACTCATTCACTCTCTCTCTTACTCCCCTCTCCCTTTCGCGAGGAGGGGAGTAAGAGAGAGAGGGCTTTCGCGGCAGGGGGAGGCGCAACTCGTGGGAAGAAAGACAGGGATTTCGGACGGTGGGATTTTGAGACAAGGAAGAAGCGGGGCGGGAAAACTGCGATGCGGGAAATGCGACATAGGGAGGCGTACTACACCCGTTACGCCTGTTGCCACGACTAGTCGTACGCGTTAATTTGAGACACATGGTCCGATGCGCGCGTGCGATGCGTCGTCGACGCAGCTCCACCCACTGTTTTTGCTCCATGGTTGCCTCCCAGTTTAGGCGCACTCAGGCCGACTTAGATATGTGCAAGAGAAATCCCAGCAGGAAAAAAAAAACGTTGATCAACTTGAAGTGAAAATGAATAGTGCTATTACTTTATACATTTCATTTTTATATGTTCAGTACAGCGGTGGGGGAACATTTAGCGCCCATGATTCCGCTCGTTCAAGCTGTAGGTACCACTGGCAACGTGTGTCTACCATGCGGAGAGCGCACGGATCGGCGGCGACAGCGTAGGAGAGCTGCTCTCCACAAAATACTCGGAATTGCCACTGGCGCCTTCTCAGGCCTCTGAAAGAAACTTTCTCAGCAATGACACCTTCGGGCTTTCATTGGCTGTTGCCGCACGACGATCGCAGCGATGGCGCGACTGCATTTGGCTTGCCAGTCACACGCCGTGAGCTTCCTCAGTGCAGCGAACGACGCAAAACCGATCCTAACGACCAGTCGTAACGATCAGTTGCATGCAAATTCCATGCACCGGTCGTCCATGTGTCTCGCGCTTAAGGAGGGCTCATTCTCCAGCGTAAAACCGCGACGACGCACCAGCTGCATCAGGCGGCCTCCCCGGCTGCAGGCCCGCCATTGCAGGCCCGCGCGACGAAGGAGGCAGCGGCGCCGTGGCTTCGGTTAGGCTTAGCCGCCCTGAGATTTTCGACGCCCGTAGAAAAGTCCCAGATGGTCCAATTGTCCAATGGATGGCACAAATGCGCTCCCGATGACTTCAGGAACACGCCTATAAATACCTTGTTGTCTCAGGGCACTTTGCCCGCACTTAAGAAAGCACAAAGGCGGAGCCGATGTGGCAGCCATCCACACCGAACCAGCACGACGAAGCACGCGGGAGCAGCTGGTGCACAGCACCTTCGGCACTCATGGAAGTGCCGGATTAGTCAGTCACGAGCTTGTGAAGTTACCCTCACCAGCTTTCGGTGGGGTGTCCCAAATTTAAATTATTACTTGTATCGCTGCAATCTGGCCCCTTCACCACTCTGTACATTTTGTAACGAATTAGAAACAGCTGAACATTTTTCCTCTCCTGCCGACGGTACTCCTCCATACGAAAAAGATACTTAGAAAACAGCTTTAACAAATTGGCCTCCCCACTGTCTGTTCCTCTATCTTATCGTTCGGGGCGAAGGCACTGGGTTTTAGCCGCGCAGATCTTTGCCCGCCGTGCACTTGTTCATTTCGGAATCTGGCCGTCTCCCGTGCTAGCCCCAGGCCATGCCGGGCTTCCCTCAAAAAGATCCCTGCGTGTATGATCGCTGCTATCAGTGCCTTCCCGCCCACTGCCTCTCCTTCGCCAGCTTCCCTCTTGTTGATTTCTATACATACTTTCATGTTTTCTTCCTTTATTTTTTATTTATTTATGTTGGTTTCAACACTTTCTGATGCTACGTCTCATGTTTGAGCAGTTTTTTTTTCTGTATATATTTTCCTAATATTTTATTTAATTCCTTAAATGTGTTTCTTTAATTACTTTGTAATTTTCTCTCTGTGAGCGCCCCTTTCCTGGCCAATCCCCCTGAGTGGGTATGAGCCATCTCTTTTGGCACCACCACCGCCACGACGAAGCACGCGGAAGCAGCTGGTGCACAAGAAGCCAGATATTTCTTTGGAACGCCGACGTGCACTCTTCAGCTCCGTGTTCCCGATGGTCAACCCTCAGGGACGTACCCACTACCTCCGCCAGCCGCGAGAGGCAGCCAAGGAGGCCAAGTCGGAGGTGAGCAAGGAGTGTTTTGGCGTCCTGAGCAAGTCGCAGTTTGGCATTCTGACCAGTCCACAGCATCGTTGGCCGCCGACTTGGTTCCTATTCAGGACACTCAAAATTCTGGTTGACATTACTCGCTGTCAATCTCCCTGTAGTCAAGGCCATATATGTCATTGGTAACATCAGCGGCTGGCCGAAGCGCTCCATCCCAAATGATAATTTTGATAAAAGTTCTAGCTGTCAAAAACGTAGGCTTAGAGATTGATAGTGGGAAATCTATGCTGGACGCGTTGCATAAGATTAAGTATTACTACGGAATATAATCTGCCTAAAAATATCGGAGATGTTCTAAGCTACTCCGTGCTATTGAATTTTGGCTCTTTCGACTTGTGTCTTACAGACGACTTCGATTGGCGTGTGGCGGTAGTGACCATTTTCATGACATCTGGTGAAACATCCTTAGTGGGCCTTCGCAGCAGCAGTCAGTTCATGATGCCTAGGTGCGTGGTTCATCAAACCCGGTACCATGCATGTGGCTTGACAGAAGCCTGCCGACGTAATTGTAACTGAGCAAACAAATGAAAACTTGGATACTACATAACACTAAGTCACACAATAGTATGCCGGGCATAGGTAACAAGGTATGGAATGACCTAGGCATCTATAGGTATATGCTGCACCCTACGTCCAACCAAGCTAAACTTGAGCTCAACCGTGATGTTTAATATAAAAAGTGATAGAGGTTGCATGACCTGATATGGAACGGAGAAGCTAACAATTGTGCGTGTATAATAGATCAGAGGGGTTCGTTAAGGAAGGGCTACTTTAAGCATTTAACATACACCGGAGTGACTTCATCGCATCGAACACCATTTACAGCATTCATCCTACTTAACAGGTGAAAAATACGGTGTGTATGTCCGAGAGCGACCGAATAAGCCTTTTTTGTGCGTGTGGCCACACGGGTTGCACAACTGTCCAACAGGGGTCTCGTTGAGAACATGGGATAGGCTCGACGGGTTGTAAAAGGGGTCTAACAAGGGTCTTGTTCAGAACATACAGGACGATGGCAAGTTAGGGGTGTATTCGCTTGACACATCAACCGTTTTTTTTTTACCAGGAACAGCATCATGGTCCACGTCACCAAGAGTGACGTCTATTGTCCACTCGTACAGCACTGTTATTCATGAGGAGTGGAGCGGCTGATATCGGGCTGCTCGTCTCGTTCCTCAGAGGAGCAGGACGTGAGTGCAGCCACGAGTGTGCTCTCGCGGGAGCGCGCTTACGTGAGGGCAAGGCGTGGCGTCATGCTTTCAGCAGTGTAAAGCTAACGATATCAAGCCAGCGCATTTTAGTAGGATGGGTTCGCAAAGGCTATTTGTTAGGAATTCGGGCAAATAGTAGTGTACGCAGCTACACACCGACCATGAGCATCACTTACCTGCACCAACAGCCCCAGCCTCTTAATGACTGCGGCTGTTGGCGTCTCCTGTCGTCGTCATAATCCTCGCTTACGCCTCGCGCTAGAACGTAACTCGTGCTAAAAAAACCGGGACACTCCTTTACCCCTCCCGCTGGAGCACTTCGTAACGCGTACTAGAAAACACCGGGACACTCGTTTACGCCTCGTGCTAGCGACCTTCGTGCTTCAAAGACAGGAGACTTTTACAGCGAAGATGTATACCTTTACTCCCCAACGGTTTCATCACCGTCAGCAAAAACGCCAAGGCGCCAAGAATATTCTTATACACTGCATGCTTCGCCCCTCCCCAGGTTTCACGTTAGTGGAGAGAGGCTCGGGATTTTTTTCCTTGCAGGTCTCTTCCGTAGCCTCCTCTGCGCTTTTCCGCCAGGAAAACAGGCCACAGGAGCCGAAAGCGCGGTTCTCAGCTCACCCCCAAGCTGAGCACGTCCTACCACAACTCATTCATAGGCTGGCCGACCCGGCTCCACATCAGTCCCTCCAGCCATCACCACGAAGTAGCTTTTCTGCGCACTCGATGCACGGCCTGGATTACAAGCTACGTGGTCGACTGCACCACCGCCCCAGTGGGGTACAAGGAAGGCCTGAGTAGCAACGCTGTTCCGCGGGGTTGGCAACGCACCGTCAATGACATATACGCTTACCTGGAGCTTCTCTTGGCTATGCAGGTAATTAACTCGTAGGTGGTGCCCCACCTACTCACTACGATTAATTGCTTTCGTTCTTAAGTCAACTTGGTTGCATTGTAATCGCTTATGAATGAGCTCGTATGCTTTTGTCGAGCGATATTGAATAAAAAGCCCTGTGCCTATAACTCCTTCAGCAACCACAGGATCATCCCATGACTTAATGTCTGCTTTCCATGATACTAGGTTCTCGCAATCATACGTCATCATGATTACCGTAATCAAAACTAATTACGACGAACATTCGCTTCATTTGGATCCAACCATAATTGAGGGATGGCGCGGAAAATTGCTAGGGTTCTTAAATATACCGAAAAATCGCTAATTTCTTTTCCTCTAAGACACACGTGCTAATTACATAGCTTTGCGCCTAGTGGTTTAGTGGTGTCTTCGTTTCTGCTTACAAATACCTAAGAATTACTTTCCACAATTTGTCCGGGCTTGCGCGTAGATATTGCAAGCAAACGTAACCGTACACGTCATTCACTCCTTATCGTATACGGAGACAGGCACCCGTTGCTGGCCTATGTTAAACAAGTGCCCGGCCCGAACAGAAGTACGCACCGTCGGCAGCGGGATCCGTCCAGTTCGAGTAATTTCAAATCAGCCATCGAACGCATTGTTATTTACGGAGTTCTGACCCCTGTTGGGCCATTTTAGGAATTTATAAACATTCTATAAAGGGGTAACCGTTAGATACGATCGACTGGTTAAAATCGCGACAGCAGCCACTTACGGTCCAGCCACTATGCCGAGGAGGTCGATAAGAAAGCGGTTCCGGCCTTTGGTTGTGGATATGGAGTTGGAGGCAAGGAGGATGGATACACTTTGACCTATTCCACCTGTTTCTTGGACAGCTATCAAGACAGTCAAAACCAAGTCACGACTGCTGGCAAGACCGGAAAACTGAGGGGGTGAAAGCGGATGTTCCGCTCTTTCACTCCGCTTCCTTCTGAGGAGGAGGGGGACGAGGTGGGCAATGTGGGCGACGTTGTGCAGACGGGATGCCCGGTAAAGTGGTCGAAGGCGCACAAAAGCCACCCAACAGAAGTTGCGAGGGGAGGTGAGTTGTGGATAGGGCTGCTCTGTATTGACGGCGGACGCAAATCACAACCCAAGCACCTTTTCCGGTGCTATCGTGCTAAACTGTGCACTTTCCTTTTTATGTTTGGTGTAACGAAAGAAAACTGCTTATCGCAATAACCACAGCGCGAACGAGACGAAGGTTATGGGCTAGTATGTTTCCTACCGTCGACTCGTACGCACGGTTTCCGCATCCTTTTTAAATAGTAATTGCGGACTCCCGTCTCGCTTCCACTACTCCTGTTTTTTGTTCTGATTCATTCCAGCCGACAGCCGGAGCCAGTCGCCTTGCACAACGAGCAGCACCAGGCAGCCGTGACCTCTTCAGGTCAGCCCTGCCCGGTTGCCGCGACCAGGAGTCTTCAACGCCGGTTGCAGACCCCGGTCTTGGGCGTGGTGCCCGCGGGGTGTGTGCTCGCACGACTGGACCCTGGGCTCCCGACGAGATGGAATGCGGCAGGCTCGCGTGGATCTCCAAGACTGTGATCGTGATCGTCGCCGTCACCGGGGGCCTCATCTTGTACATCGGAAAATACGAGCAATCTCCTTGCGATGCCGACCACACGAAAGACGTCGAGGTACGTTGATATTAATAGTGTTTGTTCCTCATTTAAGCAATTACTACTGGTATGTGTACGATGAGTGAGGTCCGAACGGGGAGAATGCAATTTACATAGTTCCGTGTTAGCATTATTCCCTTTTGTACGTTGACCAGGGGATGCGCGTGTGGAGTTTGGATTGAACACGATCATGGATTCCTAGTATTGAATTTTGCTAGAAAGCTGAGATTAAAAGCCTTTCGAAATTACATGGCGTGTCTCGGTGTAGCCAAGCTTCACGCAACTTTGCTTGTTTCTGAAGCCCTATTTCTTGCCTATAGAAGCGTGAACACCCTCTAGTCCTTGTACCATAGCCTCCTCAGATAAACTAAGTCCAGTGCTCGGCAGCCGATTTGGTCAGCATTAATGAAAGGTTTGCATGTGGCGGACAACGGCGACCTTAAAAGGTTATTTCTTGTCCTGCATGAAATTAAACACGTGACAGACTTTCGGATCCCTTTTAAAACTTAGTTCATATATTACTTGAGCAGTTATATCATCGAGTTCATGAACAAGTTGTATATTTCTTACTAAAGCGTAAGGTTTCGTATCTTGATCTGAGATAATGTCTTATCTGCGCTGTTACCACTTTTAACGACCAGTTCGCTGCGCTTGTGTATAGATGCTGGGCAAAGCAAGCAGTCCACGTTTGCGTGGTAGTGGGCCGAGCAGACGAGAGAATGTCGCGCGAAAGCATACCGTAACTACCGTGAGAAATATCTTACGAATGATGCGGCTGGTAACGCACAGCATGGAGCCTGAACATGGGCAAGGAATGCGGCAGAGAGTGTTGAAATTATCGCCCCGCAATGAACATATAAGACTGCCAACCTAGTAGGCATGCTCAATGTGGCTATGTAAAACGGTGTTTTACCGAACACACTTCCCATTTTGTCTCTTCCATTTTCGAGCACTTACAATTTGCAGACGAAATTCTCCTTTATGTAGTTTTGTGAACCGCAGGGAGTTGAGAAACATTCAGAAATAATTCTGCAAATGAAGTCACACGAACTTTTTTTGAGCCCACCAAAAATGCCTTGGTGCTAGGAGAATGGTTTGTGTGCCGGAGAATTTATTGCAGCGTAGTTCGTGCTAGTGATGTTTCCTGTGGAAGCCACGTCATTCGCCTTCTCAACCTTGGCCATGCTTCCTTTAAAGCTGAAGCCTTCGTAGTGGGATCGATGGCGTCCTGTCAAGAAAAACTAATGCATTTTCCCACAAACCGGTTGGTCGGCCGAAAAGCTCTGATAAGATCTCTGGACACAAGGCGCGTGCGCGAAACCGGGATTCCATCGTGTCGAAACGATTACTTGAAAATTGCGAAAAAGAAACGGTTCTCGATGAGATAACACACGCATCATCGATTTAGGAGGAGGAGTACAATAGTATACCTCATTGTATCTCATTGACCACGTATCGGCATACATGCAGCTTCGTCTTAGATTCGTTCCTTAGCGCAGGAAAAATCGTCGGATGGGTTCGTCCTTCGGTTGGGATGTGGGTCTTTGAAAGTTTGACGATCGATTTGGGCGCACTATCAGTGAAGGTTGGGCGCACTTTTAGCGAAGGTTGTGACGCACTTTTGACGCAGTTTTTATGCTAGAAGGCTTTCACGCATCTCTCAACTTTCTTGGGATGGGGATGTTAAATGTTTGCGCTTACTCGCACGCATTCGAGGAGGTGGTGGACTGGTTGCAACGGCCATGCGACAGCTTCTACCACTTCTTCAAAGGCTTCTTCGACGGCTGGCCCGACAACTGGAAGACGGTACAAATCATTATGAATACAAAACCGATGACCAAGATTCTCAACGCTGCGAGGTTCGCGCTGCGACGATTTCGGTTGGTTTCAGCAGCATTATATGGATCGTCATCTCGGTACAAATCCCGTGTGCGTGGCTCACCTCATCCACTGGATGAGCCACGGAGATGGAAATTAAAGGAGTAATGTGCTATGATAGGAAACAGGCGCAATGTATTCGGGAACAAACCCGTGTATGACATGTCAGTTTAAAAGTGGACTTGGGTTGGCCATGTGTGATGCAGATGACTTTCAAAAGGACAGCATGTGGACCACCCGTAGAAGAGAACGGTTACCTCAGGAGTTCTGTGTTGATTTGGTGTAGGCATCAAAATTTTAATGTGAGGGTTTGGGCGAGTTGGTACTCCATTGAATTACTGCTTACAGCGCGAACAATGAGACGAAGGACGAAGAAAGTGGCTACACGGAAAAGCGCTGACTTCAGTTGGAAGTCAGCGCGTGTCCGTGTAGCCGCTTTCTTTGTCCTTCGTCTAATTGTTCGCGCTGTCAGCATTAATTCAATCAAAATTTTGTTTCAGTTAAGATATTTCTGGGAACAAGAACGGTTCAGGTGGCGTGGAATTGGGGTGGTTTAAAGTATCTTGGGAGACCTTCCTTTTTTACTAGACATCAGGTTGATGGTAATATCTATATTACTTGATGATACTTACTCTTCATCATAAGAGTAATGCGCATTAATTTTCACCTGAAAATCCCGCAAGGTGGGTGCAGGTCCCGTTACCGATTTAAACGCTGTCAGTGTATTGTTCTCTAACGCTTCCTGGTGTAGTAATGTGCGAGGGAAGACCCTGCAATAGATGCCGCTGTGTCTGCAACGCAGGAAAGAGATTGTTCCGGGCCGGCGGCAGAATTTTGTGCAGAGGCGTCCCGGCTACACAAGGCATGCGAAGACGTCGTGACACAGAGCACAGACCAGGCGCCCTGCACCTGTGGCTGCTGCGTCTGCGAAGTGGAGCTTTTCTGGCAGACAACATTGAAGAAACTGCGCTTCTGACTAGAAACCATACCGGCGCGGAGGATTACTACTGTCGGCCTTTGTTCCTCGAGATGACTGCCTCAAAGGTCGCAGATACGGTCCTTTTAACGAATCACGCGCCATAAAAGATTGTATTGGGCTCCATCTACACACTGTTGTCGCTTTACCATCCATCTATATGGGGTCGTTGTCTAAATAGTGCAGCTTGACGGGCGGCTGTTATTGGAGAACTAAATTGAGATATCTGACTACGACGTGGCTGCGAATGCAGAAAGTCCGTAAAGGGAGTCAGTTTGGCACACATTCGAAAGCGATCGATTTAGTACGGGGTCTTGCGGTGGCGAAACTCAGCCTTTTCTGTCTTCAGGTGTGAGGCTTTTCTCGGTTGCACATTGAAAGCGCGTTCCGAAGCACCGTAACATTTGCCTCCCTCAGCAGGCTTGCCGGATGGTATAACCAGTGTACATGCTAAAAACAACTGAGGAACACAATAGCCTGAATAGATTTGTTTTCTAAGATACGAGCCTTGCACTCGCTTTCAGCGTCCGACACAAACCATTCCCCGTTTTATCGCAGATAAACCTGCAATTTTCCTCACTTGTTTCGCTTCAATTTTTGTCAAGTAAATTCGCTTTTCGAGAATGGTCTAGCGCCTCCATTAATGTGGAAGAAGCTGCGAAGTACTCATGCCTTCAGGAATCTGCATAAACAGTAAGCTTACAGCGATGTTGGTCGTCTCGCTGCTTCCGCTAAATTTTTTCAGTTTTGCCATCGTTTGGCACATAGAAGTAATGAACCTGGGGTGCCGACCCCTTCCTCGGTGGAGGGAAATGAAAATGTTCGCCGAGGACCCAGATACTGATATACCGGACCAGTGCTGTGGGGGATGATTGGCTGTAGGGTTTGACGCACCGACGCAACGCAGGCGATGAGGCGCGCCGTAGTGGAGGCTTCGGGATTAATTTTGACCAACTAGGGATCTTTCACATGCGCCGAAATCTCATGGCACACGGGCGTCTTTGCTTTCCGGCTCCGTCAGAAAAGCGGCCGTCGCATCCGGAAATCGAACCCGCGTCTTCGTGTTCAGCAGCGCAATGCCATAGCCACTGAGCCACCGCGGCGGGTACTGCTGTGGAGGAGGCGAGGGCAGGCGAGGGGTCAGCGCTTGATCAGGTACTGTGGCGGTAGCTCCGTACCTCTTCACCTGCACCCGGAGCTTACGCAGGAGGAATAAATTATGCACCAAAGAAAGGATTGGCACTCTTAAAGGAGCCATGAAGACAAAATACAAGTTTGTTTTATTCGAAAGATTTCGTGTTTTATAGCGTCCTCAGTGCTTGCGCGGCAGCAAATGATGCCGTATTCACTGAGAAATTAATCAATTTAGGTTAAAAGTTTGATTCTCCCGCCAAATCGTCTGGTTTGGTGACGTCTACAATGAAGTCATAACGGCGCGTATATAAAAAAAGTTCTACTGCGCCATTCGGCTCTGCAGCCTTGCTTCCCGTCAAACCTCCCAGGTGACGCTAGCATACGCAGCACTCTGCCGTTGCTTTGTTTTGACCGTACTTACACCTGGCTTGTTTTTGTTACGGTAGAAAGTAATCGTATCGTGAAACATGGGGTATGCTCGACAAAGAGAGTCACGTAATGCAACGTCGCATACGCCAATGGGGCAGCGTCGTGTAAGACAACTCCAAAGCGTCGGACTGCTGTGCAGCTAAAACAAGCATAGTGCGCCCAGTCCCAACAGCAGTGTGCATCGGTACTTCTATGTTTACGTGTATTTTCGTAACTTTTGTTGTTTACCGCACCATTCTTACTGCTGTAAAATGGATATGCATTGCATTTAGGAGCAAATAGCTCGTTCGGCAAGCTTATTAGCTCTGCCTAAATTGCGTTTGCTTTTTCCGCCTTCAGCCAATCGCACAGCTGGGCTCATATTGCGGGAAATGAGCTAGTGGGTCGCATGGCTATTCCCTTTTTCCCTAATTATATAGCTTATTTGAGCGAAGAGTACGTTAAAAGTGGCGTCATTATTATTCTAACGAGGCAACCTTTCGAATGAACCAAACTTGTGTTTTGTCTTCATGGCTTCTTTAAGCATCCCCGTGTATTGAACTACATGGTCCCGTTAGATGTGTCTAGAGAGAGTAAGGTTAGGCATTAGCACTCTTCGCCGCATGGTCAAAGAGTACGACCTCAGCAAGAAAGAACCACTACTCATGCTTTTCCCCCTTACTACTACACCTTTAACATACCGAAAGCTTCTAATAGGCACGTAGGACTCGAGGGCTGTCGAAGAACTCCTCCACCCCAGAAACGCAGCCATTCTCGAAGTAAACAAGTAGTCCAGTCCTGAAACCCAGTCCAACCAGCCAAATCAAGTAAGCTGGGCCCAACGGGTCTCTTCCACAGCTCGACCCGATCTCTTTCCCCACCTCCGCTCAACAACCATCCGAGAACCCAACTCCCTGCAATAAATGTAAGCGCCCTAACAAAATGTTTGAACAGAAAAACAACTTAATAGCATTACTCGAAGCTCACATCGATGCCTTAGAGAAAGCTTACTCTACTGCTCGCAAAAATCGCAGGAAACCTAACCCTCCCAAAACAACGCCACACCCGCCTAACTGAAACCCCAAAAGGCAGACCTAAGAGCCACCGCCACCACCACAAATCAAAGACATATTCGCGCAGCTTGCTACAGAGCTGGCCATAATATAAACCAAGATCTTCAGAATATTCACGAAGAATCAGAAATTACAGAAATACATTGTGTCTCTCCGCGCGAAATTTAACACATTCAGTAAAGACGTGACCCTCCCCTGCTGCACTCCATGAGTTCCCTCGAGGGCAACTATGATTCCAGTCCGGCAGGACAAGACCACAAAAACTTCTTCAGATACCCAAACCCAAGCCTTCCAAAACACCCTAAACGCAGATGATGACATCTCATGCGAATGCCATAGCGCACGTACATCACGCACTTTACGTTGATGACATCACCGTACGAACCGACATGACTCCATGGGAAACATCCAGGACTCCCTTACAAACCAGAGATGTCGTTAACTGATATGCAACATCAGTCGGTCGTCAGTGCTCCCCACAAAAATCGAAACTTATCAGCGTTCGCAAATATCCGCCTGCTTCGCACACGTAACCCATCTGTGTCCTCCTCGACGGCCATACCATACAGCCCTGCTCCTCACTTATGATTTTAGGCCTTATAATCATGGCCAACACAAGTGATGGTCAAATTTCATTGAAACTTGCAAAGGCATTTCACCAAATTTCCAACATGCTTCGACGCGTTTCTAACCGCTGCCGCGGCATTGGGAAGAAAGATCTCATCGGACTGCTTCAAGCTCTTCCGATTTCACGAGTAACGTATGTTACCTTACCTTACCCTAACCAGAAGTGACACGTAAACCATTGATCGATAAATCCGGAAAGCTTTTAAAACAGTAATAAATCTACCTATGAACACATCAACGGCCCGTCTCCTGCAACTGATACGGTATCCGAGCTTATCGAAGGTCACCTATCAAGCCAACGACTCCGTTAAACACAATACCTGCAGGACTAGCCCCTCTTGAGCAGTCTCCATATCGCATGTCCGCAATCTACTGCCTCTCGGATTTCCTCTGACCAATAGGGAAGTCAACACCGGGTTCGCCTCTTTCCAAAAAATATGCACCCTGTCATCCATCTCGGCCAAGAACAAGCCCGAAGGCAAGCGCATTAGAATATTTATTGGAAGAGAACAGATGTCGCCTATACGTGTGCCAGTACCTATTGCCACACAGACCGACCTCATCACGTGTGCATGAATCAAGATATCTTCAAACTGGTTTACTGGAGATTTAGCTATCGTCTTCACCCTCATGTATGTATACATACGAAGCCCTCAATCATTATGACGGATTATCAAGCTGCCTGCAGAAGCTTCTTAGCCGAGTGGGTGGCCCCTTCTGCTCTCGCCGCATTAACCAATCTGGAAAGTCAACTTCATCTGTACTCCTGGCCATTCTTTACTGACGCGCAACAACTTCGCTCATCAGAAAGCCTGCTCCCTGCCTCTCCAGGCTTCGAGGAGACCACATCGATCATTTCTCTCGTAACCTATCAAGGTATAAAGGAGTATTACCAGTCCGACACACCACACTTTTTTCCACCTCACCCTGCACTCTCCAAAAAAGAAGAATCGCTATTCCGCAGAGTACAAACTAATACCTTACCTAGTCCAGTTCACATGCATCGTACAAGTCTGTAGGAAGCAGACTCGGTTGTAGCGGCTGATGCGCCTTTTACATTTATTTAAGCGTTGCGTAAGACCGGCCAGAAATGGGAGGAACGGCGAAAACGAGCAGCCGCCCAGCGGCTGAGTCACGTTCCACCTCCTGAGGCGCCTGGCAAAGCTCGCGCTGCCGTGCCAGCCCCACTCATGATGGTGTGGTGCTGGTGGTGATGATGATGATGATCATGATAAAAATGGCGCTGCTTAAAACGATGACAATGGTGTTGATACAGGTCAATACTCTTGTTAATGCCAGTTCTGTTTACAACCCGGTACTCTACCTCATATAGCACACCGTCAGCACAATACCAAACTTCCTCCTCTTAAAAGGATTAAAGAAGGCTAAAAAAACCAGTAAAGTGAAATGAACTTTTTAAATCTAAGAGTCTTGACTCTGTAGTGGGTTTCTTTTTTGAGAATGCTAGAAGTTGAGTGGCGGTGGCATTGTGAAGAAGGGTACACATCCATCGTTTTCTACTGCTCGTGCCAAACGGCTTCAAGTCCGAACAGTACAATTAGGGTAAGGGTAGGAGTTCCCACGGTGATCCGCACTTTAAGTACAGTAGAATCGTTGCTGGGGCCGAGACATTTTGATATCGACTGAATTTAAGGCATGGTCTTGCATTGCAATTGTTTGAGGCGAATGCTATGAAATTCTAAGGACGTTACATTTTATTATACTGCAATTTCGGCAACTTTCACGCAAATTTCACACACGGGGTAAAAATAAAGTGCTTCTCATAACCACACATTGATTTGTGATAACAGCAGTTTACAACTGAACAAAGGTCCAAATCGATAGTTCTATACATTTCATTCAAAACAGTCGACGTAGGAAGAATGGCAGGGGATTTCTGACCGAAGCTTCAGGACACTGCCATTTCCCAAGCTCCAAACAGTACTTGACTACCATTTGTGTTTCAAAACTTTTTAGTAAACGTTTTGTTTGCAATATCGGTGTTATTAAATCACTCGCAGCTTCTTTTGCCACCGGCTTTTGTCGCAATCTCAGGCAGAGCTGCACAGCTCTAGGCGCGAGAAATGTGAGGCAACAAAAGGCTCGAAGGACATTCTGAATAATGGTAAATAATGCTAAACACATCCTTGTTAACAGAGGCTTGGAAGAAACTTCAGACAACTACAGCATGATTTCAGTAAAAGGTATAGAAAAAAAAACAGTTCTTTGACACCAGGCAACTGACAAAAGATGGAGAAACTCCGGTTGGTTGCGGGAGCATGCAGACCTGGCTGACGATTCCGTGCTTTGGATTGCATTGCAATCATTCGCTATACTATTTAATAAAGGTCAAATGGAAATAAGATTGTTTTGAAGTAGCTCTATTTTATTGCAGTCCTTAGGACAAATAAATTTATTAAACGTCAAAGGCAGATAAGATTGTTTTGAAGTAGCTCTATTTTATTGCAGTTCTTAAAACAAAGAATGTCCTTAACGTATCATGATTCAGTGAAGGAAGGTATACCGACACGACAAACAAAGCAGCTACACCACCAGACACTGAGATTTTAGCGACCAATTTTTCAACAAGGATTTGCAACGAAAAACATCCTCAAATTGATTCGCAAGCATGGCTAGGTTGCACCACTTTTCTCCGTCAACAGCTTCGCAAAATCACTGACAGAAACTGACAGTAAAACATCTGCCTCCCTGTAAGGCTTGCTAAAGACTTCAACGCCGGAATGAATGTATCCGTTAGAATCCCGCAGCGCGTCAAAGGCCATGTTGATTGCAAAAGGTTATCTCAGAAATTGCTTTTCTGCTGGTTCGGTCGCTTGATCCCAGCGGCAACTCTTGTGTGACGACCACCAAAACCGCGGGGACAACTTGTTGTTTATGGTTCTGCCGCGACCCACTATGGCCTTGACGATGCTGCTGGCCGCATGGAAGCCAAGACCGCTGTACTTCATGGCTGGCGAGCCGTGAGCATAAAATGATGGCGGGTATAGCGCTAATATCCTGAATTCCAGAAAATTAATTGAGTGCAGGTAGTGAACTTTCTTTGTGAGCCACTGCATCCTCTCTGTCATCATGGCATGAGCCCGGCCACTGTTCCAGACGGCAGCAAGAGGGCGTCTTGATTCCAGCCATGTTTCAAAGAAGCTTGAAGAGTGGTTTGGAAAGGTACTGTTGAGCCAGTCCACGGGAGACTTGTCCTATAGTTGCACGGAGCACTGGTCTTCTTGATTCAGGCTTCGTATCTTCGCAACGGCTGTTGTCTTTGTAGCCTCGGTAATGACATCCGAGTTCTTAATGAGTCGTACGAGCGTTTCAATGGTGTTTTTCACAACACTAGTAACTGGTTCTTTGTCGCACTGCTCGAAGCTCCTAAATAAGGAGTGCGACATCTGGAGAAGGCCGAATGACTCGTGGACGGCGAGAGAGCACAATGTTGGCACGTAAGTTTTGTCTTGAGGCCCAAGCCGATCAAAATATGGATTTGACACCCACGCATAGGTGTACGCGAACATCGATCCGATCACTCTGACTGAGACTCCTGGCGGGTGTGAGCAACATTATAACCTGACATAATGTTGTAAGTCGCCGTATGTCGAAGACAAGGACCTTCGTGTCTGGGGTCAGCGACTCGTTTCTCAGGTAATTCTTCAGCAGTGAAAGCCAGGTCGTAGTTGAGAGGTTCGCATTAAACGATTGGAGCTCCTTCAGCGAAACGATTGCATCAAACCCGTCTTCATCGCTGAATGAACACAACTTCGATGTGAGCGTCGCCTCGTCCCGAAGTAAGACGTAGACTTCCTCGGTAGTCAAATCTACACGTCCTTTCAGATAGCTCGCCAAACTTCTGACCATCTGGATAGACCTCATCTCGTCCTCGTACACACGAAGGACTTGCTGCCGTCTCAGTGCTATGAAAGGACTGGGCTCTTGTATGACAAAGCTAGCAGCGGCGTGAGCTTTTCTCGTGCTCCGTGGGATGTCAAATAAGAGGGCCACTCTCCAGTTTACAATCAGGTCTAACAAGACATCCACATGGGTGACGTTCGAAGGTGCTTCCTCAGGCCACGGTATTCGCCGCTTTTTCATGAATTCCGCGATGGGGTTCCCTCTATTAGATGTTGGCCGCCGCAGGCACAAGTGTAAGCGGAAATCGCTTAAATTCGGCGCCCGCTTTGCAGCGACTTCCCGTTGTGCTGCTATTCTGAACGAGGTAAGCCGCAACTTCAGGGTAGATGTTGTAGGGTTGTGCTCTTTGCTGCGTCGAAATCTCTGAGCCACACACGCAAGAGTGAAGACTTCGACAAGGGTCAGGCAGTGGTGTTCATGCTCGCACGAACATCGCTGGCGTGGAGCAGGCACGTCGCTCAGTGCCGCACACTTCACCAAGCTCAGCTTGCATTAAGGCACCCTTGACTTGACGGTAGAGTAACACACGAAGATTGCCAGTACAAGCATTGATAGGAGCACGGCACCGCAGAAGTTTAACGTTGAAAACCACGTTTGTCGCTGGGACCACACAGAAGGTGTGCGGGATGAGAGCTCCTGCATATCACAAGAAATCGCGGCGTTGAAAATTTTCTACTATCTTGTATATTTTAAATGCGACACTCTGCATTAACAGAACACTAATTTTATGTCTCCTCTACAGGGGGCAGATGTTTCCGGCCACACGGAAAATAATTTATTTCTTATAAAATGGGCCGTTTAACACTTTGAACTTAGTTATCACGAGCAAAAGGTCTGTTTGGCTTGTCTTCGATAAACACTACGCACATAGATTATTCACAAAAGTTAGTCCTGCCTTTGCTCCGGTATTACAGCACCCAACTTTACATTTGCTGGAGATATCTAAGCATGCCATCTAGCTTTATCAACTGGATGATTACATTCAGCCTATCGCTCGCGCTGATGAGCATGCACAAGCGGCCTAACCTGCGAGCTATCTATGGAGAGGCTGATCGACCACGTGGGAAGCAGCCGTTGAACCTCGCCTAGACACGTGATAACTGCAGCGGTGAGGCTACGAGTGAGCGCAGCTGCATCGCATCTCCGCACCAAATCACGTGGCGCGATGTCACAACAGCTGCACTCTCTCTCTTTTGCGGCTCAAGGTCATTGCGACGCGATTAATTGCCCTGCGTGACATGGCGTAGCGGAGCTTTCGCTCTTCAACCTAGGCGAACGCACCGGCATGAAAAAAGGACAGTGCAGCGACAGACAAGAGAGCACGCTGGCTAAGCTATACGGAGGCGCTTCTCCAGCCCCATGCACAGCCTACAGTTTGGTTGCCAGTTTACCCACATCCTGTGGTCCCAACGGAATCCCTGTCGGCCTTGACAAGCACAGTTGAGAGCGAGCACTTACGTTGGAAAGCCTGCTTTGGGACAGCTGGATCGCACCGGCACTGTCACGACGATCCGAGCAAGGACCGCCCGCGGGCGGCACGGGCGTGCTTGTTGGCTCTGGTTCGACATTCAAAGCCGTGTGCATAGAAATATCGCCCTCACTCATTGTGTCAGCGTCTGGGTGTACTACGGCTTGGCGCTTGGGAAGCGGCTTGTTCTGAAGGAGCGTTGAGTGGTGTGGTTCTTCCAGACCGTTCGCGAGCACTTTAGGCAGCTGTGGCGACCAGTACATCAACCAGTCGTGACGAAGGGCCTGAAAAGAGCCGAAGCCTGTCTGCTCCACCGAGTAAGAACAGACTCAGCCCGTACACCAGCTTGGCTACATAAAATCAACATTGTTTCATCCCCTTTGTGCCCCTCGTGCAGTGTGACTGGTGACATTGATCACTTCATTATGAACTGCTCCAAAACCAACCCTGAGCGGATGAACTTTTTTCGTGATATACAGAAGTTAGGAGTGCCCCATGCTACATCGGAGGACATTATTTTTCCTGGGGACCACTGGATTGGGCGAAGAGAGGTGTCTCATCTCCTACTCGCATTCTTGCAGTCCACAGGACTTAGTGAGGTGTGGTGACATTGCGTGTCTGTTATTTTAGGACTAAGTGAGGTGTGATGACTTTGAGAGATTTGATATGGTATTGGGGACGATTAGGCGGAGCAATTGCCGGCAGCTATGCGAGGCTAAGTCCGCCTTATTCAACAATACTTACTACTACTACTACTACTCCACGAGCAGTATATTGTCTTTGTTGTTGTTGCTCCTTCCCGATCGGCGCATACCCACGAGGGGGATTTGTGATCGACTACGAAAGATGCTTTGTGAACGTAGACTTTGTGAAAGATGCTAGGCGGAAATTTGCAAATTGTTGAGAAACCTTACGGTATATGTCGATAGAATCTCCCAGAACGGAAGCTGAGGTCTGCTGATGTTTCGCTCCGATCACCCACATGATGATTTCAAGACTGCCGTCGCGGCCCCAAGCGCCGGTGACACAAGAGCGTTGACTTGTAACTGCATTGATAAGCACGCACACAAGTTTATCTCAGACTGGTAGAGTATATGGAGTTCCCGGGCGTTGCCACACTATACATCGGCAAGACCATCTTTGTATTAGTGTATTGCATTGCTTGTGTGAGTGTTTCAAAAGAGTGTATGTTTTTATGAGCGTGTGTGCGTGGTTTTGTGTGTGTGAGTGCGTATTTGTTGATGTAGACGTGCGTGCGCGTCTGCGTAGCGTATGCTTGTCGCTGTGTGGTTTCAGTACAGCCCCACTTAAGCACGAACTCGTTCGGTTCCCCTTTTTTGCAGCTTCTAGGTACACGCATTTGGCTGGACGCATTTATTTCAACACGATTTGCAACTAACCTTACCCCAGAGACCTTGGTTAACTAGTGCACCCCACCCCTGCTCCATCGATGCTCCATTTTGCACTTTCGACTCCCCCCCCCCAACGGTCAATCTCCAGCACCTCATCGTGCACGGTCCCAAATTCACGCGATTCAGGCCCTTCAACCCCCTCGGAAATGCCTCAACCTAACACATCGTCTGTTATACATTGGACCCTTCCACGGTCACTCTTGTTGCTACACTAATTCTATATTAAGCAGTCTCGTGCAAGCAGTTTCGAGCCGTGAGGCTGCTCTCTTCACCCCACGTGGCCTATCACATATCCCTCAAAGGGCATACGTACCAATCTCAGACTTTTGGATTATACTACAAAAGACATAAAATTTCCCAATCCGCACTACACCTCTACATATAACTCCCATTTCCCCAGTTGATCTGCAGTCCTCTTACCCGAATAAAATCTAGCTCCCTCTCTTTTAGCACAGAGCTTTGCCGTAGCCGACGTAGCTCGCGCGCACCGGGCAACCGCGAAGCTCTTTGCGTTGAGTCGTTAGACTCAGTCAATTCGCAAATAACCATACGTCATTTTCGATAAGAAAAAAGAGAAATGACGACTTAATGCCCTGACAGGCATTATTTTTTGTTTGCCGCGAACATGAACTGCGACTCTGCTGCCCCAGTATCCTTTCGTTAAAATGTCATGGACACAACGTAGGAACATCACGGCTCTCGCGATGATCAATCTCGTTGTCCGAAGAGCTAGCGCACGTTGCACTTAATACGCACGGTTTGACACCCAAGTGATGTGCCAGAACGTACCACCCACGCAAAATCTCCGGTGTAATAGAAACAACCGCGTGTTCCCCTGCAACTTGAGTGCATTTCCTTCGTTCTTTTTTCAGGGGGAACAGACACACACATTTCCCTGTATGCTCAATCGCAATCAAAATGAATGTAATGACCTGTCTAGTTAAACTGCGTCAAGTAATTTGCTCTATCCGACTAATTCACACGCAGTACACACAAGTATTTCAAACACACCTTTTTTTACCTGCGGTAACTCCTTTATTCTTGATCGGAGTAATACAAAAATTGGCTCCAATCATCTCTGTGAAGGTGGTTTTAAAGCAAAGCTTTAAGCGGCACCCACAACAATTGCCCATGCGACGTCACTTGAATTCACCCCACGGGGCTCTACAATGAGTGAAACCAGAGATTCTGCCTGCCGTTACCTGGAATTCGCCAGGGCGGCGTCCCGAACGCAGAAAGCGTCGGAAACGGCCGGGCTAGAGCGCGGACGCCACCGCCGTAGACCGGACGTGAGTCGCAGAAAGAAAACGGCGAGGAGTGTCATTCGAAGGTGAGACAGCGGAACCTAACCATCCCGATGTGCTAGCTCTGGTCTACATCACTCGCGCGACACAAGCGCGGACACGGAACATTTCGGCCATGTGAGCTTAGCGATTCCCATTTATGCCGATTTAAACTAGTTAGTTTAGTAAGATTGAGAATTGCGAGAAAGCTCAGGGAACTTTTATAATCTCTGTTTATCAGAACCAGTTCCTCCTTTCGCCTTTTGTAATACCTGTTAACAACAGAACATAATAGTATTCGCCAATTTAGAAGACCGGAGTACCATTCGTGACATGTGTGCGCCAAAGGTAGTTTGTTTAGCGGCCAAGATATCTTTATGTGGTTTCTACATTTTGTTTTGTGCCTTCAAACAATCTTTACCGTAACTTTGCCGTACGACCACCTAATTCCGTCATGTCCGAGTTACCCAGAAGGTGCTCTCGAACAATTTAATGAAGCCGTGCGAAGGAAGCGCGGAATGGGCGCGAAGATGCGCCTAAACAGGCCCAGAACAACTGTCGCTAAATCTGACGATAAAGCCTGGTCGCGCCGATGCGCCCGCCGGGGTGAGCGCGCGGGGAACGCTGCGTACATTGGCCGCGCCATCTACATTGTGCTCCGTCAGTGAGAACCACCTTTCCCTCCGCAGCCCCGTTGGGAGTTTCTTGTCCGCCACGGCACGAAAGAACCGTTGGCTGGTAGAGGTAGAAACCTTTTCTTCAAAATTCCTGCGGGAAGAATTGTGTTCCATAGAGTAGGTGGAAGGCTCATAAGGACTTCTTTAAGTGTAAGAACTCTCGACTTCGGACTCGTCTTAGCCGTGATCAACGTTATTTTTTTATGTCAAGTGTTCGGTGAAAGGCCAATTTTCTGTTCCAAAAATATTACCGAAAGAACGCAAACGTTGCTTGTGGTTCTTTTGGTTAACATTGCCCATTAACTTCAAGTTATTCCTAAATTCTTCATTTGAAAGTTATTCAAGTTGAAAATTTCCGCGCGCAGAAGTGGCTAATAATTTGGACAAGGTCGGAGCCTCGGCCCGGTGCCAACGTTTCGACCCGTTTCCTGGCTTAAGCCAGTTTACTTTTTGAAACGTTGGCACCGGACTGACGCCCCTACCTTGTTCAAAGTTTTGTCTCTTGTTTGCTTATCTTCCAAGTTTCATCTTCCTGCACACACGCACGCACGCCACACACGCCCACACATGGTTAGAAACGAGTGGACCATCAAGGAATACAAAAAGGAAAGCCGATAAGCCAGAACACCAAGGAAAGGCACAGGGGAATGGTTCGACCGGTTCTCCTAATTAGCATATGATAGTGAAATTCCCATTTTAGTTTAATCAACGGAAAGTATAAAAAACACGCAACCAAAAGCGACCGAACGCATGCCTTCCGATTACATGTCGGATGCCTAACCAACTCGGCCATCTGGGCGACTGTGTTCTCCGCTACTTCCTGGGGTATTTGTGTTTAGTACAAGTGCATCCTGTGCCTGAGGGTGCACCCACTTTATTCCTGTACATCTAAACTAAAAATATTGGCCGCGTATCTGCTGCTTTCGTTGCAAATGTCGTCAAAACACGATAGTCTTTGTACACATTGGCAAGGAAATGTCCCTTTTTGCTTTCCCGCTCACCTCTCATGCTGATTATGTTATGTCGAGCTCATCCCAAGGTAAACACACTAAAGGTTTTCTCAATGCGATTTGCATTTACCGCCTTCCACTGCTGCAGGCGGGGTTCCTCGATGCCAGCGCAGCAGTACGGCGGAGACGCGCGTGAATCGAGGCGGCCGACTTCAAGGTTTATAGAACCGCGTTGCCGTGCTCCACGTGCGTTCCAAGCAGAACGTGAAACCTAGCTAGTGGAACCTTTCTTTGCTGTTGCCGCGTGATTTCTCTTATGACGCCAGGAAGTGGCGCGGGCAACAGAACACCAGGCGGCGGCTTTCTGCAGTAGATGTAGAATATCATTTGCTATCGAAAAACCAAGCATCTAGGAATTTTTTTAATCAAGAAACACTGCAAATATCACTTACGTATTGATTTTATGCCTCATATTTGCGTAATGTCATGTTCTTGTTCAACAAAGTTGACAAGTATGAACATATAAACCGGGCTTAGACGTTTACATTTGGCTGTGAGTATATAAGACTATTGCGCAGTAAGCATTTTACTTTGGCCGGGTGGCTGAATCGAGTTACAGACAGACAGACGGACAGACAGACAGACATATAGACAGACCAAAATTTCTGGGTTTAAAGTAGCCCAAGAAAGACTATCGTCTTTAAAAAGAAGCCTATTTGTCGTCAAGCACGAGCCGAAAGGTATTCAATACGAGTATCCTTTCACTCAAAGCGTCACTGTGTGGCTTCCTCATTTGCGGCATAAAAGATATCGGAGGAAGCGGCAGCGAAATATTCCCACTTTAATCATTTACTTCAAGCAAAGCCCGTTCCCTCGTCAACAAAATTTGAAAGCCCTACGAATGGAGTGAAATTTCGTTGCAGCAAAGGTAATATGTGGCCTCCTAGCTATCTCCCTTCAAAGAAGTCAAGGTGGTCTAAACCAACCGTCGTCTGTCTTCCATTACCATCTGCCCTGTAGTCATGGTGTAGCTTTGCCACACAAAAGTGCCATTCTTGAGCTTTGTTAATTAGAGCCAATTCAGGTGGAATGGCTTTATTTTAACACGAATGTGTTTATTCGAGAGAGAAGAGAGGAGAGAGAGAGAGAGAGAGAGAGAGAGAGAGAGAGAGATCATTTTTTATTGAGAGCCTGCAAACGGTAGGGCGACCCTATCATGGGTGCCGAGTTACCGCGACGCGGCCTGGATGTCGTCACGTCCGCGCCGGGTACTGTCCGCGGGTTGAGGAAGGCTTGCGCCCGAGCTAACCAGAGCTAACCGAGCTAACCCGAGCTAACCAGGGAGGAAGCGTCCACGTTCAGACAGCTGCAGACGAATTCACTGATGACCCCGGTCGTCATGAAGCACATACAGCCAGAACTCTATACGGACGACACGTGCGTGTTGTGTAACAATGCTAGGGCCTCGACCGCCCACTTACTGTGGGACTGTGAAGTGCGACCTAACGAGGCGGCAACCAAGACAGACCTACCGCCGTGGATCCAAGAAGCAGTGCGCAGTTGTGACAAGGACACTCAACTATCAGCCGTCCAGCAGGTCCTGGCGGCCCTCGAAAAGCAGCACCGGAGCGAAAGCTGCGGGGCGACGCCCTCCCTTACGGGGCAGCGGCGTCCAACCCCGTAGCGAGTAGCGAAGGGGTGGTCCGAGTAGGGGTGACGTCGGGATCGACGAGTGGCTACGTCCGGGCGCAGTGCACACACTGTGTCTGTTGCAGGCATTCAACATAGTCTTTCTTCCTTCCTTCCTGCACCCTCCCACGCTGAGTTCCGCGGTCGCTTGTCTATCGAGGGCCGCCGCGACCTGCTAGACGGCCTGAAGTTGGTTGTCTTCCTCAAAAAATTATTCACTCTGCGCTTCCCGAACTCCAAACGAACCCCCTGCACTGATTCGTTAGTTGTTTTTCAATGCGCTCCTAAGGCTAAACGGCCTACCTTCCTATTCCCTTCAACTGGTTCTCTTCAACACGACTAGTTTGTCTTTTTTAAGCAGAGTACTGTATTCGCGAATGTGAGACCCGGAACCATTATTCCTGTCCACATTCCTCTCAATACTTCACATTTGTTATACCTCCACAGAGCTAGATGCTTTATTATTGCAGCGTTCGCTTTCCTTTACCCTTACGTTGTTCCTCGGGAGTTCTTAAGTAGTTATCCCCTTCATTTATCCACACTCACAAATATTTATATTCTTGACTGTAGGTAATTCGTCATGCTGGATTGACACTGCGTCAGTGCAGTCAGAGGGTCGGCGAACTCACTCATGAGTCCACTCACTCAGACTCATTTGAACTCAAACTCACGCGTGAGTTTGAGTTTGAGTGAGCGCGAGGCTAGAGTGGCATGGGTGAGTTTGAGCTTGAGTGAGTTTGAGCCGAGTGATCCCGACTGAGTTTGAGTCCGATGAGTTTGAGTACGCCTGAGACTAGCGAAATTCTGAGTCTATTTTGAGTTCTGAGTACATTTTGAGTTTGAGTCATTTTGAGTTCTGAGTGCATTTGAGTTTGAGTCCATTTTGAGTTCTGAGTACACTGTGAGTTTGAGTCCATTTTGAGTTCTGAGTCATTTGAGTTGAGTCCATTTGAGTTTGAGTCCATTTTGAGTTTGAGTCCATTTTGAGTTCTGAGTACATTTTGAGTTTGAGTCCATTTTGAGTTGAGTCCGTTTTGAGTTCTGAGTACATTTGAGTTCGAGTCCATTTTGAGTTCTGAGTCCATTTTGAGTTTGAGTCCATTTTGAGTTTGAGTCCATTTGAGTTCCGAGTACATTTTGAGTTTGAGTCCATTTTGAGTTTGAGTCCATTTTGAGTTCCGAGTACATTTTGAGTTTGAGTCCATTTTGAGTTCTGAGTACATAGGAGTTTTGAGTCCATTTTGAGTTTGAGTACATATGAGTAGCCTAGCAGGCAGTATGGTTGGCTGTTGTTAAGTTTCATGCGTCACTGTGGGCTCGGAATTCAGGTTACCTGCGGGTACGGCACCAATCGCGATCTGCATGATCGGTTGGGAGGGAGGGGGTGTCTGATTTTTTTAGTTTCTTGTTGAATTTCATGGCCATAAGCACTTGCTGTATACCTAATTTTCGGGGCTGGGCGCGTGAGTGATAAGTGACTGGTGAGGTCATAAAATTCCCCCGCATTTCCCGAGGGGGGGAGAATGTGAAAGTCGGCCCGCTTGCGGCGCTTGCGCTCGGCCCCCGCAGCCCACCGCCTCGCCGCCTTCTCTTCCATCTCTTCCATCGGGTTTGTAGTATCACGTGTACACCACGCAGTTATCAAGCCGCTATAACGCCGCTGAGTCGCCAACGCACGCCGCTGACGACGTAGTTGAATGCGTTAAAGATATAAGGCGCGTTACTCACACTGATATCAGCGTGGCTTCCGTGGCTTAGTCGAGTCGGTAGCGCGTCGCGCTGCGGCCGCAAAGTCCTCGGATCGAAACCTGGCGCCGGATGCTGTTTCTTTTTTAAATATAGAGGAGCACTGCGGACGCCGCCGACGCCGCCGCCGCCGCCGGCGGTGGATGGTTTGGGGTCGCTTATAAGTGCATTCGCACTTAAAAAAAAGGGTTGTCTTAAACTTTTCCTCTGACGGATCACTAAGAGCGTGGGAAAGGGTGGTGGGAAAGCACACGGCGGCGCTGGCGTGCTGGTGTTCGCCTGCTACTGTTAACGGCTTGATATACTAGGGTCACAAAGGAAGAGGTGAGAGCCGGGGAGAAATGGGGGCGGGGGCTGTCCTTTCTGCTGTTTTAAATGAATTAGCTGAATTGACTGGGCAGCGCCCCTTAAGACAGAATAATGACCACATTAGATTGGGTGAAAAGTGAAACTGATGAGGCTAAGGCGTGTAAGGTATCAAATGAAAGGTCCGGATTAACGGAATCAAGCGGGGTAAATAAAAAAATCCTTGCTGATTTTAGTCATCAGGCAGTCATAATGAGTCATAATTGGGTTAAAATTCAAAATGACGCTTCGAGGGCATGTGGGGAATCAAATTCAAGGTCTCGATGTGGGGAATCATTCGGGACAAAAATGAGTTATGGATATATCATGACGTACGTTGTTGTAAAGTCATAGATTTGTTATTTTAAAATTCAAGTTCATGACGCTAGGGCGTGTGGCGTATCAAATTAAAGGTCTCGATGAGGGTAATCACGTGCTTCCTGATTATTATCATGACATAGTCAAAATGGGTCATAAATTAGGTTAAAATTCACAATGATGCCACTGGGTGTCCGGGGCATCAAATTGAAGGTTCCGATAAGGGAAATCACGTGGGACAAAAATGTGGTATGGCTATATCATGAGATAGTCAGGGTTAGTCATTGATTGGTTTAATTTCAAATTTATTCCGCTAGGTTGTGATGGGTATCAAATTAATGGTCTTGATGAGCCGAATCACGTGGGAGAAAATAAAAAATGCTTCCTGGTTATAACCATTAGATTGTCATGGCGAGTCTTATATTGGGGTTAAAATTCGAAGTGACCCCAATCGGGCGTGTAGGGTATCAAATTTACGGTCTTGACGAGGGGAATCACAAAATAAAAAAGGCTTCGTAGTTCGAATCATGAGATAGTCATTATGAGTCATAGATTGGTTAATTCAAGGTGAGGCCGCTGAAGCATGTGGGGCGTCAAATTGAAGGTTCCAGTTAGGGGAATCACGTTGGACACCTAAATAATGCGTCCTGGTTAGTGATGAGAGTCATGGTTATTTTGGCTGGTATGAATTCCATATGACCCTGCTAGGGTATGTGGGGGTATCAAATTAAGGTCTCGTCCAGGGGGATCACGGGGGACAAATATAAAAATGCTTTCGGGTTATATTATGAGGATATAGCAAAAGGTATACACTCACACTCACACTCACTCATCACTCCACCCCAACTCACTCACAAGCACTCACCTCACTCACACTCACCTCAACTCACACTCTCACTCGCACACTCCACTCTCACTCACACTCAACTCACACGCACACTCGCACTCTCACTCTCACTCTCACTCACCTCACACTCACACTCTCACTCACAACTCACACTCACACTCTCACTCACACTCACACTCACACTCACACTCTCACTCACACTCACACTCTCACTCACACTTACACTCACACTCTCATCACACTCTCACTCTCACTCCACACTCACACTCTCATTCTCACTCTCACTCACACTCTCATTCACACTCTCACTCACACTCACTCTCACTCTCCACTCTCACTCACACTCTGAACTCTCACTCACACTCACACTCTCACTCTCACTCTCACTCTCACTCACACTCACACTCTCACTCTCACTCACAGCAGGCACACTCCACTCTCACTCACTCACACTCTCACTCTCACTCACGCTCTCACTCTCACTCACAGGCACACTCATACTCTCACTCTCACTCTCTCCACTCACACTCACACTCTCACTCTCACTCACTCACACTCTCACTCCAGTCCACACACTCTCACGCACACTCTCACTCTCACTACACCTCTCACTCTCACTCTCTCACACTCACACTCTCACTCTCACTCACACTCTCACTCTCACTGTCACTCACTGTCACTCTCACTCTCACTCTCACTGTCACTCACACTCTCACACTCACACTCACACTCACTCTCACTCTCATCTCACCTCTCTCTCACTACTCTCACACTCTCACTCTCACTCTCTCACTGTCTCAATCTCTGTCAGGCCATTTGAGTTCTGAATTCATTTTGAGTTCTCAGCCCATTTTGAGTTCTGAGTACATTTGAGTTTTGAGTCCATTTTGAGTTTTGAGTCCATTTTAAGTTTGGGTACATTTTGAGTTTTGAGTCCATTTTGAGTTTGAGTACACTTTGAGTTTGAGTACATTTTGAGTTTTGAGTACATTTTGAGTTTTGAGTCCATATTGAGTTTGAGTACATTTTGAGTTTGAGTACATTTTGAGTTTTGATTACATATTGAGTTTTGAGTCCATATTGAGTTTGAGTACATTTTGAGTTTGAGTACATTTTGAGTTTTGATTACATTTTGAGTTTGAGTACATTTTGAGTTCTGAGTCCGAGTGAGTTCTGAGTTTTTGCGCTCAATGTGAGTTTGAGTTTGAGTGAGCGCAGATGTGCTGCTGAGCATTGAGTCTGAGTTTGAGTGAGTGGTGATTCGAAAAAAAAATTGTGAGTGATTTTGAGTGAGCTGCGCCAACTTTGCCGAGGTATGGTGCTAGTGTCATTGAAAACCATTATTCCCGATTTTTCTGGGCTGAAATTTAACCCGAGGTCAGTGGCTTCCTGACCGCTAATATTCATGAGCCGTTGCATATCGATCTGGGTATCAGCTAAAACTCTGGCTATCACCTATCAACTGGCTACCAGCTGGTTATCAGGCGATCTGGCTATCAGCTATCAGAATGATGATGATAATTAGAGGCCCTCCCTTTGTATTGGGACGTGGGTTTCCTGTGTTATTTTACTTATTTGTCCTACCCTTTAACTACCCCATTTGTTAGCCCCCTCCCCCCAGCCAGTTTTAAACTCCCATTGCTTCCCCCCCCCACCTTCCTGCCCCTGCCACACCTGTTTACCCCCCCCCCCTTCTGTTCTAAACTCTAATTTGTTATATTACTCTTCCTACGTCCCACTCTCTCCCCCACGTTTCTTCCCCTTCCACCCACCCCTCCAGCCGCCTCGTCGTCACCTGTATAGCCCTGAAGTAGAAGCACCCTGTAATGATTGCAGCGCCCATGAACCCCGTCTTGACGATGACCCCCCTCCCCTTCTCGTGGCCTTGTTGGGTCTCCCCATCCGGTTGCGGAATGTTGGGGCGGCCTCCGCGACGCCAGCCAGTCGCAACCCTTTGTATGGGCCTCGCCGGCGGCTTCTGCGCGGCGTCGGGGGAGGCTTTTTCCTTTCATCCTGACCTTCGGTGACGGCCAGGGGGGGAGCGGAGGTCAAATCCTTGTGGAATGTGCGCTGCGGTGGCGGAGGCGGCATTGCTCGCGCCCTGCTCGCGCATGCTTTGACGAGTTTGTTCCGAGCTGCGGCCCAGAGTGGTCGCACCAAGACGTGCTCCCGTGGCGGTTTCTGGGCGCCAGAGCCCCACGAATTTCTCGCCAACCGTGCGGCGGTTCGGCACCCTTTTTGGCCTTTTGGCTCCCATCAGGGATCGCGCCGCGATACCCCCTTTTGTGCGCTGCGGCGCCTTTTAATTGTAATTCAGTTTTTTTCTTGTCTTGTGCTATGTTTCGTCGTCTCTTGTAAATACGTGTAAATAGACTTCTTTTTCTTCATCACCTACTGGCCTCGTCTCGTCATCGGGTCCTTCACCACCCCTCCACGACGACACCAACACCTTCAACAACGAACCTAACTTTACTGGCCGCAGCCGGACAGGATCTGAGGTCGTGATGTTTCGTCTCTTCAAGTGACGAATTCGTGATCGAAGTGTGACCCAAAGGTGACCGCGAGAGCATAGAAGAAGAAAGTCGACTACACGACAAGGACAACGACGAAGCTGGGCGGCTGACGAGCCGCCTGCACGACAGCGATGCGTTAGTTCAACTGCCGGGAAGAAAACATCCTGGACCCTCCGATCTCCGCGGGAGAGAAGGGGGAGTGTGCTGTGCGCGGTTTGCAGCTTGGCGGCCAGATCATCGCCGGTGAGTGGTCTTGTCTCTCCACCTTCCTTTTTGGGGGACCATCCTCATTGCCAGAGCCCAGCATGGCCAGGGACAAAGAGCTGGAGGTTTGAACGCGCAAAAACGCGAGAGCTCGAGCGGCTCTTAAGGTTGGCCGAAACCGAATACCGGGCGCGTCCGGGAAATAATGACGTAGTACGGCCCTGCTGTAGTTGCGGGCAAATCACGCATTCGTCCGCCGACTGCCGCCGTTATCGTTACCTCGATCGTGAACGCGATCCATCCCCGCAGAGGGAACAGTGGGTTGAGGTAGTGGTTCCGGAGCCGGGAGAAAGAGAAAGACCTCGTGTGGTCACTGCGGCGGTGTCTGGCATCTCCAAAAAACGACAACGCAAGGTGGGCGGCGGGCTAGTGGGGCCGAGAGTCACCGCTATGCCGTTCAAACTGAGTCTCGACACCGTCAAGGCATTTGCGGTGTTAAGAAAGGTCATCACCCCTGATCAGCTGAACAGGTCAGCTAAACCTGATTCGCTGGCAGAAGCTTCCCATGAAGGGGTGACTGCGGACCCCGCTATTCGTCCGGCGCCAAAGCCTATGGCCGTTGGCACCGGGGCTATACAGCTAGGGGCAGCGGAGTCGGCCCTTCAGGTGAGAGGTACGACAGGTACACTCGTCTCGACGGCACGCACCGTGGAAGGGGTGGTCTGCTTTCTAGGAAAAGCAGATGAGCCGGGCAAATGGAAGGCGTCTCCGCTGAGCGTCACGGCTACAGGAGTAGAGGCGGGCGGTCAGATTGCCAATGCTTACTTGGGTTCAACAAAAGCTCTGCCGTACCGTGACCAGGCCGGCCAAAACCTTTTGCTGGTGGAAGACGCTCCCGCGGACATTTGCGGGGGCGGAAATACGGCAGGCACAGCGGCGGAAGGCAGAGGGCTGACGCAAAGGGGTGCTGCCTTTGCGGGCGACATGGACTCGTACAGAACTGAGCCGCTGTCCGCACAGGCCGATACGCGCCCACAGCAGTGTCCGCCAGGGCTCACTTGCGTTGACAATTCGCCAAAGGGCTCTGACAACGGCTCGAACGTTGCGCTCGACGGGCTGTTGGGGCCTTCCAAGTTTGGGTGCAGCGCCGAAGCGCCGAACGGGGAGAACCCGCTGCTTGCGGGCGCAGCGAATCAGCAGGGGTCACAGGGAAGGAAGAGGGGCCTGGCGAAAATGTGGCGGAGAACAATTTGGCTTGCACTGGAGGGAACATGGTCAACCGCGGACAGGAAAAGGGAACCGGCTTAAAGCTTCGGATACTAGTCATGTACGTGGCTCTGGCATTGTGGACCTCCCGCACGGGTTGCAGAGGCGGATCACCTGACGCCTCGGCGACGAACGCCAAAAACCACGGTTGGTGCAACAACCGAAGTGTGGACTCTCACCCCGAAGCTGCGCCTGATTAAGTCGAGTGTTATAGGTGAAAAAGCGGTCGCGGAATAAATGGTCCCGGAACAAATGGTCCCGGAACAAATGGCCCCGGAACTTATGGTCCCGGAACTAATGGTCCCGGAACAAATGGTCCCAACTTCAAAGTAGGAAGAAATGGTCCCACCACTACTACACCTTAGCGCCTGCATGAGGGAAGGAGGGGGGTCAATGTATTTATATTTATGCTTGTATCTGTGCACACTGTATTTTGCGTCTGTTCGTACACAGTATATTTGCTAATGCTGAATTTGCTTGAGCTCAATGCTGTATACAAACCTTTTTTTGTCGCACGTGTACGATCTTCCGTGCTTGATTTGTTCGTACTTTTTTGTTATTCCGAGTGCCAGGCAAACCAGTGGTGAACCTTTCAATCAAAACTCTGCGTGTACTGGGCCGCCCTCGGCCGGTGTTTAACGTGAATACAATAACGGGCTACCGTAATTTTCTTCGTGAATGCAGTTTTCTTATGAAGTGGAGCAACACAACTGTTTAAATTAACATGGCTGACGTGCAATACTCGCAAGAATACAAAATTTTGTTAATGCTTGAGAAGTGAGTCTGACTTCATCCAGTGCGTTGAGCCTATTTACAGTGACGGTATTATTTAGGTTATGTAAAGTATCAAAAATGTGAGTGGGACGGTACTGTTGACCGCCAGTCAACATAGAGCTGTACTGGTGCATTGCGCTCGCCGTTTTGTCGCTATTTCAAAAGGGAACTTTACTCGATGAGGGTTTATTGGGTTGGCTAAGCTGAGTTACTGTGCTCACCACCTGAAATGCTTCGATATCTGCAGTTCGAATCAAGCGAAGCAACACTAATAAAGATTTTGCACCTCGATAATTTTACAGCTTGCAGTTTAGAAACTGGTTTTTCTCCGAAAATAGGCAATACTTTGCTGGCGGGCGGCATCTCCTCAAAAGCCAAAGCCGAACGTTTAGAGCTGTCTTCGCGCGGCTAACACCTTACGGTGTCGTCGCCTTCCCGCCCTGCCTTTGTCGCCGCGCGCGCGGACACAGTGGGGGAGTCGTGGCTAATCCCTTGGGACGCCGCCGCCCACCGGACTACCGAGAAGAGCTCCTTCAACCCGAGGCGAATTCCTAAGGCGAATGACCGTCAACGAACAGCGCCGACGCCGGCTTCGCAAATCGTCAAAAACTAGAGACGGCACCCTTTCGCTTCCCGTCAGCTCGTCACCGAACGACCGCATACCAACAGAGGAATAGGGCTCAGCACCCCAGTCTTTTGCCACACAAAAAGGAAGGAGCACAAAGCATGCACTGCGCGACCCCCAACTTCGCGTCTTTGCGGCTGCAAGAAAGGAACTGAGCTTACAGCTAGAAGCGTAGGCGACGCCAATACATGAGCCACCGGCGGCTTTCATTAATTAAATAAGAAGCACGAACTTAACAGTGCTGACCGTCGCGACAGCCTGGCTTGACCGATGTTTGCTATCAGACCAGACGTCCGCATGTCTCGACACTGTGCCTGTCACCCCCCTCGCTTACTAGCGGCGTCTCGCGACACGTGCGGCTTCCTGGAACACGGCTGGACCCACAAACAATCAAAACGTGGAAAACCGAAAAAAGGAAAATATTACAAAAATCAAATACCGAAAGAAAGATGAAGTAATAAATAAGAATGTTCGTCTTGAACGTATAAAAAATGCGACGACTAAAATAAAAATGCTGGATAAAATACGCAAAAAAAAATTCCCTGCACTTTCTCAATAATGCGTGGTTGGCAGAAATACCGCGTTTAATCGTTGTAATGGCCCAAATTAAGCTATCCGGTTTAACGAAAACTGAAAAAAAAGAAAAAAACAAACCTAAGAAATTAGAAACTGCACTCCAGCAAAATAAAACAAATTTAAACAGAACCCACGTGGAGTTTTATGGAATCATTTTGCGTGAACAGGTGCCTGGGACCATTTGTTCCGGAGCCATAAGTTCCGGGAGCATTTGTTCCTACTTTCGAGTAGGGACCATAAGTTCCGGGACCATAAGTTCTGGGACCGTAAGTTCCGGGGCCATTTGTTCCGGGGCCATTTGTTCCCGGACCATTTGTTCCTACGAAACCCGTGAAAAAGAGAATGGACTGCGGTGGACTGATTGAACGCTCCTATACGGTTTTCAATTCGCTGCTGTTTTTTTTTCTTTCGTCCTATGCTTAAGTGTGAGAGTAACTTTTCACCTTGTGTTGTTTTGCAATTGCGTTGTCATGTGGCTGCCGTGTTCTCTTGTTCCTCCCTTTGTTCTCGCGAGTGAGCCTAACTTTTGTCTTTGTCGTTGTATCCCGTACGCGGTATTTTTCTGGTTTGCGCGATAGTCTTAATTTTGTCTTTGTCATTGTATCCCGTACGCGGGTATTTTTATGGTTTCCATGATGTGCCCCGGGCGTGTTAGGCAGCATTTGTTTTTCTCTTCGTGCCGCCTTTCACTTTGTGCTTTGCTGGCATACGAAATCGCGCTTGCATGCATGGAGCCCTCAAGGGATATTCTTCGCGTTTTGTTTGTTTTTGTTTGGGTTATCCGCGCTGTAATCACTTTGTCTTGGAAGCCTGTAGTGGTCCAAGCAGTCCTGACACAGGCTTTTGATAGGGGAGCTGTAATTATTGCAGCGCCGATGAACCCGTCTTGACGATGACCCCCCTCCCTTCTCGTGGCCTTGTTGGGTCTCCCCATCCGGTGGCGGAATGTTGGGGCGGCCTCCGCCGACGCCAGCCAGTCGCAACCCTTTGTATGGGCCTCGCCGGCGGCTTCTGCGCGGCGTCGGGGGAGGCTTTCCTTTCATCCTGACCTTCGGGGACGGCCAGGGGGGGAGCGGAGGTCAAAATCCTCATTGGCATGTGCGCTGCTGTGGGGGAGGCGGCATTGCTCGCGCCCTGCTCGCGCATGCTTTGACGAGTTTGTTCCGAGCTGCGGCCCAGAGTGGTCGCACCAAGACGTGCTCCCGTGGCGGTTTCTGGGCGCCAGAGCCCCACGAATTTCCTCGCCAACCGTGCGGCGGTTCGGCACCCTTTTTGGCCTTTGGGCCTCCCATCAGGGATCGCGCCGCGATACCCCCTTTTGTGCGCTGCGGCGCCTTTTAATTGTAATTCAGTTTTTAAGAGCGAATGCTCTTTATAAGCGACCCCAAACCATCCACCGCCGGCGTCGGCGGCGGCGTCCGCAGTGCTCTTTAAAGAAAAAACAGCATCCGGCGCCAGGTTTCGATCCGAGGACTTTGCGGGCCGCAGCGCGACGCGCTACCGACCAAGCCACGGCCGCGACGGTGATATCAGTGTTAGACGCGCCTTATATCTTTAACGCATTCAAACTACGTCGTCAGCGGCGTGCGTTGGCGACTCAGCGGCGTTATAGCGGCTTGATAACTGCGTGGTGTACACGTGATACTACAAACCCGATGGAAGAGATGGAAGAGAAGGCAGCGAGGCGGTGGGCTGCGGGGGCCGAGCGCAAGCGCCGCAAGCGGGCCGACACCGTGCATTCGCACTTTCACATTCTCCCCCTCGGGAAATGCGGGGGAATTTTTTTTTCTTGTCTTGTGCTATGTTTCGTCGTCTCTTGTAAATACGTGTAAATAGACTTTTTTTCTTCATCACCTACTGGCCTCGTCTCGTCATCGGGTCCTTCACCACCCTCCACGACGACACCAACCACCTTCAGCAACGAACCTAACTTTATTCACCCCCTCATGCCAAATCCCAAAGCCTCCATCAACGTCGTTTCTGTTTTTAAGGACGGTCGCAGGTGTGCGCCGCAAGCAGGAGGCAGACCAGAAGCTCAGCGTCAGCACCAGTTTATTCCAAGAACCAGTTCTAGAAATCTCCTCGCGCTTCCCTTTCACGCGCCTTGCCCGCGATGTAGCTGCGGATGCCACGTGACCTTGGAGGTTGACCGTACAACATCTTCCTCCGAAATAAACGAGTGAGGGAGGTTCAGCCGTATACTTCTTCGTTCGAAGGAGGTTCAGGCCGGATTACACAAGCGTCCACAGCGGCAATGTCTATGCGATAAATCTTGGAAAATTGTTACACCTCCTCCCCCAATGGCTCCATCTTGTAGTGCAGCTCCTTGTGCTTCATGGGTTGACCCATGCTCAGCTTGAGGGAGAGGAACAAGGTGTGTTTGATTCCTGCGCACAGCTCCATCTTTCGTGTCGACGATGTACGATCGGGGCTCGGGTGCAGCCTGTACGCTTTTCACTGGCGTTCCTTGTCCTGTTCGAACTTTTGGAGGGCGCGAAAGTCTGGCAGCCAAAAAAAAACAGACACACAAAGGCGAAAGAAAGCGATGCAAATGCGATGTTGCAGCGAAGAAATTGTAAATAAGTATCTCCAGGCTTTCGCTTTCAAAGCATGTAACCAGCTTGACTGAAGGAGGGAGTTTGAATATAGGCTAAGTTATCGCGGATCGCAGTAAATTTGAACTGTTGACTGACAGGGCCTTTTGATGTAGCCCGAAGCTACATCGAAAGGCAGAGCCCGATCATAGAGGTGCCGTTTAGGTTGTGGGAAGACTATATGTGCCGTACATGTGTCTATTGCGGTTGATAAAAGGGAATTTGTGAAGGAACGCTTCTAATGTTGAAAAAATTACTGACTACACTGTTCATAAAAACAAAGACCAATCTAACGCATTGTGGGGATCTACGTGAAGCCAAGCTCCAATTGCATACCGTTCAGTATTCATCTCTCGCAAAGCGGTTTTCGAAGAACAGTACACTCCCGTTAATGCAAAGTCCACGGTGGACATTAAAACACTTCGGAATAAGCGATCTTCCAATTAAGGAAAAAGCACAATAACAGCAGTGCTTAAAGTCCAGAACAGCACTCCCTTCTTGATTTACTTCCCAATCTCTTTAAGTCACCAAGTTAATCGTACGACCCACCGCAATGGTTCGGCGGCTAAGGAGCTGTGTTACGAGGAGCCCATTACCCAGGTTAGATCGTGGCCACTGCGGCTGCTTTTCTCATGGAGGCGAAAAACGAAAACGCCACCGTTTATGGAGAATGAGGCGCACGCTAAGGATCCCAAGAGGTCAAACTTAATCCGGAACCCTCCATTTCGGCGCCCCTAATAGCCCAGGTGCACCTTCGGCGCGTTGAACCTCCAAAATTAGAAAGAAAAAAAATTATCAGTGGCTTAGCTCGGCTATGATAGGATATACGTAGCGTGAGCTAAGGTTCAGCTGGTTATTCTTAGCTTTCCTGGTTGTCTAGGATTAGCTTGATTATGAAGCGTACTGCTGCTTCAATGACACACTAGCGGTATAAACATTATGTGACACGCGTATATTCATCAAGCGGCTCCGGCGCAGCGTCACCAATCGCCCCAGAGCTAAGCTGGTTCCACAGGCGCACGCCGGTGTTGCTGCGACGCACGAGCCATCGGTTCCACACCCGGCCACCCCTCGCATGATCATCAAGTAGACCGGGCCACCACGTGCGGAACGGATGTCGGCGAAGACGCTGAACGCGTGGGGTGTGTGAGAGACACCGGGCAGCGAGCAATGTTCTGTGGGCCGTGTGAC
The DNA here is from genome assembly GCA_013339765.2 of Haemaphysalis longicornis. Classification (NCBI taxonomy): domain Eukaryota; kingdom Metazoa; phylum Arthropoda; class Arachnida; order Ixodida; family Ixodidae; genus Haemaphysalis; species Haemaphysalis longicornis. The sequence goes on from CM023458.1 coordinate 73,698,423, forward strand.
GTCACTGCTCCCCGCGCATGCGCAGCACGGCTCTCCAGGAGCCACGCGCACTGCTCAACCTCGGTAAGTGTAGCTCACGCTACAAAATTGAAGTGAAGCGTATGACATGGGTTGCCATGATGGCTGAGACTTATCACTGAAATCAAAGCCTGAAGCGTCATAAACCCTAACTATCCCCACGGAGCTGTGGAAAACAAAGAAGGTGCAGCAGTTTGGGTGGCCTGCCGCTGTATGAACTGCGCGCTGCCTCGAATGCGATGGCGCCGACATAGTACACGGCACGGCGCTGTTCTGGCGCTGGAAAATTTTGAATTTACCGAGTAGTGACCGTCACATGGATGCTTTTTATTCGAAATGACTTCCAATAAACCGATAAAATGGATTCTAGCCTCAAATTATCGAGCTATCTCTTCCGTTGAATTGCGTATAAGTTTGCCGGGACCACAGCATCACTTCTAACTCTAATTAAGCAAATTCTAATTAAGCGAGCTCGAATAATTGTGTGGCTACTGTATATCCCGTGCCGACGAACGAGACGCACTGGTCTCGAAAGGACACGAGACGTTCTTCTGACTAACACTTGTGACCACGCTGTTCGTCTCCTACGGCGTCGCAAACGTGGCCAGCACACTGTTTAGACCTTATATCAAAGCACTGTCTTTACTTTTGCTTTGACCGGTGAATACAAGCGACCGTGGCGACCGCTTTTGACGGCGCCGCGAATTGTTTCCGTCGGTGGCCGAAGCGTTCGGTGGCGCTTCCGTTGGAGCCGCCAAACATCACGAGGCGCTTTCTTGACCTTGGCTGAGCTTGAAGGTTAGAGGGACGCCACCAGGTTTTTCCTGAGTTCGTAGCTAGAGTATTAACCTTCACTAAAATGGTCCACTCACCCTCACGTGCCGCTGTGGAATAACAAGCTACAAGTGAGTTCGTGTTATTGAGATCGAGAACACGAAAGTCTGGGTTCTGCAAGCTGGAAAAACAGTTGGCAAGCTAGGCGTTCAAGCAGCGCAAAAAATCACGGTTGATCTGTGCTTTCACGCTAGGCATTAATTGGGTGTGGCGTGTTCAAACCGCATATACGAAGTTCACACCAGATCAGTTTGGACTTCGTGAGATTGATCATTGCAACAGCCCTGATGGGGTCACGTTGTTGTCGAGGACATTTGACAGAAAATATAGCGAAGGAACGGGTGCAGCCAACGAAAGCGTGTAGTGCAGAAATAGAATAAGAGCTTGTTTTATGATCTTAAGGAAAATACCGTAGGTCGTTGCACAAGGAGTCCGGGCTTTTTTTAGAAATATGACGCGCTGTGAGTTAAGAAATAAGCCGAAATCGCACGAGTTTATTTTATCCGAGTTACTGATGCTGTCTTGAAACATGTAAACACACGCACGCACGCACGCACAAACACGTGCGCGATGATGCCAAGTTTTTCAGTTTACAGTGTTATGCTATGAATAAAAAGCAAGCACGAATGCTTCCGAACCATGCTTACAATGAATGACTGTGGCGCTAAATGGAGGTTCGGTGTGTCAAGGAAAGTATGTGAAAGTTCCATGAAGTATGTCAAAATAGAGGTCTCAGCGTTAACATATCAAAATTCTCAATTTCAGACGTCATGAAGTTGATATTTTACAGTTACAAGGGGTGTTTTTTTTTCGAAACTGCAGAAACTGAATTCTGCTCTGCAAAATCTGTCAAGAATATTAACACGTAAAGCAATTCTTTTTTGCAGGAGAATACACTGCAGGTTGGGATAAGGGCTCGGAGTTAACAGACGTCATAAATTTGGGCCTTAGAAAATCAGCTATAACGTTTTCCTATTAAATCAAAGCGAATGAAATCAGTTCATTTCAACACAAAGCGTTTATTTCATATGTTATTCTATAAGAAAATATAAAGATTTTTTTAGGAAGGGAAAATCTTTGGTTTACGAATGTCAAGTAGACGTTTGCTGAAAACAGGACAAAGCACACAACTAGAGTCGAACTAATTGGTATGTATTCAATAAATACACAGCTCGTGATTGCAGTAATGACTTTCAGGTCACCACGTATTGAAATTGAAAATAAGTTTTATTATAACCAACATAGCCGGGCGGAGAATCACTGCACTGCCTCTGTAATTTGTGCTGCCAAAAAGAGCGCAAGGTTTCTTTTACAAGACGATACACTGAAGAAAAAAATGGCGGATCCACACAAAGATGGCAACCGACGTAAAGCGAAACTTTGTACATGTGCTTGTACACTGCATTTTCTTTACAGTGGGCGTCGATTTCCTCGTCGTCGGGAACGTCGCGCGGAGGAATCGTAGTCACGTGGTCGGCCTCGACCATCACGTTTTACATTCGTGGTTTGCACAGCAAAGACGCTCCTGCTGGTCAGCACTCTAGACGCCACCAGCTCCAAGTGCAGAGAACGTGATGCACGCATTCACGGGGGCATCCGCGACGTCAGTCACTTAATGATGATGATGAATGATGATTCCTATTGGTTTTCCCCTTTGAAGCGGGGTGATGACATGTCATCTTACCAAAAAGGACTAATATAACCATGTTTTACACTCTTGGTTTAATACTAGCGCTGCTTATGGCAGCCCTAAAGCTTATTAGGCCCGAAATACTTTCTTTCCCTGTTACAGGTGGTAACTGTCCTAGGCAATATTCCCCTCTCTGCTTTTCTCCACCAGCATTCTAATCTTCTTTTCGTCCCCTCGACAGCCTTGAAGTTAACTTCCTCACTGATACCCTTAAATCCTAGGGCTTCTGAAAGCCCAATATTCTCTTCATGTAGATTTGGATGGATTAAGTGACTGGCAAAATTGGCTTTTTTTCGTGCATGTCACTTTTCCGGAGCCATGGCTTCGGAAGTCATGGCGCCGCGTGCGCGATACTCTGAGTCCACGCGTTTTCTGGTGTACTATAAACCCAGCGGCACGTCCTCCAAAAAGCAGCAGCCAGCAGCAGCAGCTTCCGAAAAACATAGAGAAGAGCGCAAGAAATCTGCGCTTTAAAAAAAGGCAGAACTCTGCAGAGCTATGAAAAAAACGAATCAATTATACAAATTTTTCTCAGGTATCTAGCCTGCTCGGTGTGCCCCCGAAACTACGCGTGCAACGCATAGCGGAATGCTATCGTGGCACGTTGCGTTTATATTCCACGAGTATTGCTGCTTCAAGAATGTTACTTCCGAATAACAAGAGTGCGTAAACCTGATTACATGGTGCACGACCACTTACAGAAAAACGGGACCGGAGAAGAGAACACACACAACGCAGTTTTCAACTAAATTTATTATGAGAAAAAGCACACATATGTAGGCTCTGGTCACATGACTCGTAGGGCACACATGCGCACGGGGACTCTCATACACGTTACACGTACGCCGCTAGCAGGTTAATCTCCTTATCTAGTAAGACCAGGGATGGGTTGCATACACAGTCATCTTTTTGAGAAGACAACATGGAAGGCTTCCACCAACTCTCTTGGCACCTGTATCTTGTGAGAATATAAAATATATGTGTTATTGAAGCACGGTGTGCAACCACATTCTGCGCAATGGAGGGCTAAGCGAGTGAAGGGACGCCCTTGGATGCTCCACGAATGCTCTCTTAATCTGATGTTAACGCGTCTAGTTTGACCCACATCGCACGTCATCGGAAAACGGTACACGACGTTTTTCTTGTATTCGACAAATTGCCGCGAATGTCGTACTATACATTTTTGTGTACCTTGGGGCTATTGTTTAAACTTAGTTCGAACAAGTGAGCATGCACTGCCGAGCTTATTCTTCGCCGAAAACACCACCTTCACACCAAATCTCGCTGCCACTTTCTTCAACCGATGTGATAATCCGTGCAGGTACGGAATTACCGTTAATGCACCTCACGCATTAAGTTCACTTTCTTTTAACACGAAAGTGTTTTATGCCGGAGTCCACCAAGATCTAACTTATTAAACGGGCTCATGAACTGAAACCCTTCGCGTTCCACCGAGGTATAACGGGTACCAATATCTAACTGACGTCATATCCGTCACGGATATGACATTGCCAGAAAAACTTCGATTAACGCGGCGCCGCAGAGATTCGAGCCACAAACGCATTCGCCGCTACGGGAGGTACGAAACACGTTCCCGACTTCGGTATGAACAGACACGTGAATAGGTCGGCAAACGGGCCTGATAGCCTTCCTTTCAGATGGTGCTGCCATCTAGGAGAAGCGAAGCAAGTAGTGTACCATGACGCTAATGAGCGCCAACAGTTGCGCCTCGATGCCAGCGCCTACGTGTACGGGGGACGCGCAGCGTAAGCTGCGGAGAAGCCGACTTGCGGATGTCGCGCTCGTGACACGGTCCTGCTCTTTTCGCTGCAGCGGAACGCGTGTTCCCAAACGATTCGCTGGCAACCCGTTTGGTTTCGTTCGCACGGGCGGTTTGCGAGCGCCTGTTGTTTGAGTCGGATTTAAGCCATGCTCCGACGCGTGCAATCCAGTGTCTAACGTTGATGTGCCTAACGGTGCCATAGCGACGAAATATAAAAAGTGACATGGAAGTTCACATTAATGCACAATAAACATTCAACTGCTCCAGTGAAGGCACATTTCACTTTCGTACTTACCGGTTCCTATGGAAGAGGGAACAACCATAATTTTTTATCAGTTCCACTGCCCCCCAACAATGACAGCTTTTTGCACTTTATTTCTCGCCACGGGTAACACCGCCTCAGAAAAGCATGTCCTCTTGATTCGCGATACCTGCTCATTGAAGGACTGTCCCCCTCCGTGTGAGCAAGATTTTAGTACTGGCGACTTCAAGCAGGCCACTACAATATCCTGCTTGACTATTTTGGGGTGGTCTGAAGCAAAACTAAGGAGTGGCTTCTCTGAACGCGGTGGAAACATCCAACAGGCACGATCCTTTTCAAAAGTGAGTTTCAAGACCAGGTATTGCAAGCGGTTATCAGCCGGACCTGGGAGGTGAATTTCAAGCCATTCCCTTGTGTTTAACCCGAAAAAATTGGGCTTTGAATTGAATTGAGCGAGAGCAGCACCTGCCTTGATCGCAATATTTGTGGGTTCTGTGGATAAGAAACAGGTAAGGGACATCCAAGATTTCACTATCAAAGTTTTCAGGTACGCAGACGGTTATTTGCTGTTGACAACTGGCCCCAACTTAACAACGGTTAAAAAAAAGAATAAGGCTTAAAATTCGGTGGCGTAGAGGTGGCGTAGAAGTAAAACATCCAGCGGTGGCGCAGAGGTATAACATCCGCCTCGCGTGCAGAATGTCCGTGGTTTGAAACCCGGTGCCGCGCCATTCCCACCGGATAAAAAAATCCGCGTTGATGGAAATTTCAGAAGTAGGCTTGGGGTGCGGCCTGATCCCGGCGACCATTGCCGGTAACACATCGCCTCACCAGAGCAGGATTGGCCATCCTGGTGTAGTAATAACCACAACGTCCCATGATTGCGCCAATCAACACTAAGCCCTCAGTCCCTAGCTGCTGCGAAGCAAATGACTACGGTTGTGGTCAGACTGGTGACGCAGCAGTAGGGGCTAAAAATCCATGGAACAGGACAGGCCCCCATTGCATTCTGATCCTGACTGCATTTAACAGAACTTTATCTGCGAGGCGAGTCTACAGCTGTTGTTCAAGCAATTAGGGGGAATTAAGTGGAGTGTAATAAGGCTTAGGGAGTTGTTTGAAGGAAAGTTTGACATCCACCTGAATGCAGCCAAACGGCTACAAAGGAAAGCTACAGCTTTCTCAGAAACTTCGCAGTGAAGAAAAATACGAATGAAAGATCTTCAACTGCGAAAGATTTCTGAGAAAGTTTCTGAGAAAGCTGTAAAGCTTTCCTTTGGAGCCGTTTGGCTGCATTCAGGTGGATGTCAAACTTTCCTTCAAAGAAACTTACTCCACCTTGGGGTTTTCCCCTAAATCTGGCTGATTACAAGGCTTAGTGAGGTTAGGAGGACAGGTGAAGCCTTTAGAGTCCTGAAAAATGGACACGACCTATGTTAGCGTGGTCTAGTGGACAGAAGAGAAGTAAGAGAGGGGACTCTAGTCAATAAAAGCATAGCTGGAAACTTAGACAAATACTATAGCATTAACGAAAGGGTATCCGGTCTTGTAATTAGGCCTAATAAGAGGTACAAATTCCAAGTGGTACAGGGCTACGCGCCTAGATACAGCCATGACGACCAGCTAGTTCAAAGCTTCTGCGAACATCTAGAATTGGCAATAGCTAAAGTAAAGACAGAGTATACCATGGTTATGGGATACCAGTTGCTGAGTGCAACTTTTAACCCTATTTTACGCCATAACGTGTGCGTTTATGGCAACAAATAAACAAACAAACAATGCTAAAGTAGGCAAGAAGCAGGCTGTAGACAAGGCAGTCTGGAATTATGGTCTTGGTTGTAGGAATAACGAAGGGGACTTATTCGCAGAGATCGCAGAACGGAATAAGCTGCGCATCCTGAATGCCTTTTTCCGCAAACGGCAGAGCCGGGAGTGGACGTGCTCTGCCGTTTGGGAGGAGCATGAAAATGAAATCGACTGAATACAATGCGATGACCCTGGCGTGATGCAGGATGTGGAAGTGCTCGGAAGGGTGAGGTGTAGTGACCACAGGATGGTAAGATCTCGAATTACACAAGCTATGATGAGGGACCGTGACAAGCTAGTAGAACAGAAGCCGATCAATTAGCTAACAGTAAGACGGAAAGTTGAAGAATTCAGGATCGCACTGCAGAACCGATATTCAGTTCTGACCGAGGAAGCAGAGTTTACGATACAGGAATCGAGCGACAGTCTCACACGCATTATCACGGAGTGTGCAATAGAAGTCTAGAAGTCAGAGGTATGATCGCTAGACAGGATACTGTCCTGCTCTTTAGTCCTTTAGTCCTGCTCTTTTCCTGCTCTTTAGTCCACATTCAGCTATAACCAATGACGTAGCTTTCTGCTCTTTTACTTCCCTGTCGTAAAAAATGTCAGAGAATAACAAGGGCACGCTTACTTGACGACGTACTCGCGCGTTAAATAAAAAACAAGCAACAGCACTGATTTACGCATGTTGTTCGTAGTATCCTTTTGTCACCCCACTAACTATAATGCTAGAAGATCCGCTGACCTGATGTCCCAGAAAACACGAATCTATCGAGTGAGCTGACGGGTAGTTGCTACGCTAGCAGTGGCTATTCTAATAGTCGTTGATTTCTTTCGCATATATTCTTTTTTTTGTTGGAACGAACGACCTGACACTTGCTAAATACGAACCCACGCATGTTTGCTAAAAGTTTGAGTAAGGTCATTGCCCAGACTGCCATAAAATGCGAAAAAAGCTCGGTTGCAAGGCTCCATGCCTGGATCTCTGTTTAGCTTCCAGCTTCGATTTGAGGATAACAGATGTGGTCCTCTCGACTTTGTCCCTGCGCTGAAGTATTTACTCAGCAACGTTTTATTACGGTTTAGTTAGAACGAGTAGGTAGCTGCTTTGTGTGTGGTCAGACCGTAAAATAGCTGATCGGTTCATACCTTTGGCGACATAGGTAAGGCTGCGAGTCGAATGTCACAGAGGGGTTTCAGTGCAACCAACTCCACGAAGGGGACGACCCCTGTTCAGCTACAGATAAAGCTGTCGAATGATTATTTAGGCTTAGCAGCATGTCCAGCTCATTGCACCAGTATACAGACGAGGACGAATGTTAATTTCGTCATCCACTTGGCCAGTCCCTTGCGTACAGGAAGAAGGCAATGGAAGTATTCTTCCAGATTTGAACTCTCTTGACCGCGTATTGTGCCCATAGCGAAGAAAGAAATCGACGAAGACAGTGTCGTCAAAGCTTCGGTATCACCTACGCGTGGCTCTGGCGTGTCTCAGAGCCTGGGCTTTGGCATCACCTACGCAAATAAGTTACGCCAACCTCGCATCAGGCATGCGCTAGGGGACTACGCCGAATTCACACTGCTGGGGTGTTGGCGTGATACAGCTTCAACTCCTACGCCTCAACTGTGTGAGTTCCAGTCCCTCTCCGCCCTTTCCTGCCATTCCTCTGCTGCTAACCAATTTCGCGAGCGTTGCGCAGGGCGCGAAGACGCCGAGATCTCCTGAGAGCGTCCACAATGCATCTGACATTGCAAAATGTTTTAAATATAAATGTATATTACTACAGGTACAAACCCACAAATCACCTCGTTCCTCGTAGTGTCAATCCGACCTTCAGATTCAGCCAAGGTCAAGCCAGAGACTTATGTGCTTCCGCAGGGAAAGTGCCTCAGATGTGATAAGAGGAAAGAGTAAGGGAGTGTGCCGCCAGAAGATATTACTAGGAGGCGCCGTCCGAATTCAAGTTCCCTCCGCGTTCGCGCCTAGCGGTGTCTATGTTTTGTATTGCGGTGCAATTGTGTGCGCGTTTGCTGTGCGCTATTAGAGCGAAAACCGAGCTATCGCTCGACACACTTTGTTTACCCGCTTTAAACCAGGAATTTTCGTTTTCTTGATAAAGCAGCAAACGGGTGACGGCACTTCGGTTTTAAACGATGAGGAATCCGCAGCAATTATCGTTCGTGAAAAATATTTTACGTTGCCCCAACTATTCATTCGTGCATCACGGTCGCCTGGTAAATACGTGTAGAAGATGGCTATGTAGTACGGCATCCAAGCTAGCGGCTTGCCAGTGTCAGATTATACCAGAATCAAACCTATTTCTTCCAGTTACCCCGAACTTGATATCTTGCTAAAATAAAACTAAAATCAGCTTGGCAGAGGGCCTCCAATTCGGGAGTGATCTTTCTTGCCCTTCCCATCTCTGGTCTTCATATCCCCTCCCTTTCCTAACCATCTTATCTCTCTCTCTCTTGTTTTCATTCTTCATATGAATCCTATCTCATTCACCGCATGAAAAAAACAACTTGCAGAAAACGTCTCCAGCTGCCTGCCGTTTGTCTACTAATTAGAGGAACTTCGCCGTGTGCTTTCGTGGAGCTTTTGTAAGCAGTCACTGTTGAATAATGATACTTTCTGAGAACGAAGCCTACCATTCAAAAACTGTTTTCCTGGGTTCCTGGCAAAGGCTCCTTTTCTTCATACCTTATCCCCCTCATTACAAAAATGTTTCGGACACTGCATTGTATTATATTTTTGGAAGTATTTCTAAACAAAAACTAAGAAAAAGATACGCCCACATATTCGAAAAATAAATTACACCCCAAGCTTCCGGGGAACGAAAATCTTGACTATGCCTCCGAGTAGATTTACTTAAAAACACCTTACAGGCCCCTATTGCAGGGACATTGAGTAAGGGGGTAACAAAGAGTATGTGTCGCGACAGAATTGTAAGATAACAGCAAATTCGAATGAACAAAAAATGGGAGCAACAAGTAATCCGGCATATTTATTTATTTATTTAATTTATTTACAGATACCTACAGGCCCTGGCGAGGGCATTGAGTAAGGGGGATAACAAAGGCATGAGTACAATTAACTACCACAAGAATGCGTAAAAGGAGCCAGGAAGCAGCGCAAAACATACATGGAAACTAGAACTAAATATCTATAATGAAACGTGACATATAATCAGAACACATAAGTCAACTCAAGGCACATAGCATTAGAAAAACTAACAAATCTGACTGGCCTTGACAACACAATGTGCATAACAAACAAGAAATGCATAGAGCGCTTGCAGAAAATCTCAACAATTGTGAGAAGTTTTACAAACAAAAATGAACCAAGAAAGAAGTGGGCAGAATGATTAGCAAAAAATTCGCAGAGCACAAAAAAATCATATGAATCAAGAACAAAGTACTATGACCTTAAGTTATCAACTTAAGTGCAAGACCAATTTGTTGCAAGGAAGGAAACTGGGTTGGGGTCTGATACCAAGTTATCGGGTCGGCCCGATAACTTGGTATTCACGATTTTTTTATGTGAGTAAAAAAAAAAAGAAGATAACGTACAAGAAAGGTAATTTTATGTTGCACATGGGAACATTGTAGGTGGAACGAAATAGTGACATGCGGAATACAACTCAGTAGAAAATATCTTGCACACACGCAGCCAGACTTTTTCTATAGCACAGCGCACAAAGCAAGTTGTTCTCGTTTTGAAAACTCAGGATTGTAAAGGGCGATAAAAAAAGCAATGTTGTCTCGTACTTATACCTTACAAAAATTCAAGTGGTCACAAAGTGTGAAGCTGTAAAAAAGAAGCGCATGCTGCGCTACCAAACGACACAGACCTTAATCTGTAAGCGGGAGGAAATGAAATAATAACAAATAATTATAAACACATTAGAGCGACACAGGAGGTGGCGCAAAAAGTTGTAAAAAACCGTCTAGAGTTTCTATGAGGAAAAGAAAGAGTGCAGAAGTTGCCGGAATTTTTCGGGGTCTGATTGAGATGCGATGTCATTCGGGAGGTCGTCCCACAAGCGGATGACACGAGGAAGAGATGAGTTGAAGGCGTAGGTTGACCCGTATAATCGTTTGATAGTTATTATGCAACCTGCGAGATGTAACGGTAGGTATATCGAGTTGAAGTGGGAATGGTTTAGGGAGAGAAAGAATGCATTTAATGGTAAAAGCGAGGTTAGCAGAGCCATATCGCTTAGCATGCTACACCATATGAAGGAACGAAAACATGAGGGTCTGTGAAATAATAAATAAATAAATAAATAAATAAATAAATAAATAAATAAATAAATAAATAAATAAATATTGAAACGAGTTTATTGCTGTAAATATTCTTATGGAAGAGGCATAGAAGAGAAACATCCCGCCGAGTACTCTGTGGTTGAAGAGAAAGACAGAGCTTAATTTCCGTTACGCTGCTATGGTAGTCATAATTTCGCGAATTAAACCGGGCTGCCCTATTTTGAAGCGCTTCAAGCATGTTGATTAGCGATCAGTAAGCCAAACCTGATTAAAATGTCTCAAAGACCACATTCATTACCCCTCACTAGAAAACGAACCGAAGACCGCCACCAAAATAGCAAACAGCGTTCAGCGAGACTCTACACGAGACCTTACCTTCACTACACACATAAAGAAATCGCCATGGGCGGTAACAGACGTTAATTTCGGCAATGATCACTTTATCACGCAAGCAGTAAGTCCAATCTTATTAAAACGTTCAAAGTACAAATGCATTACCCCTAACTAGAAAACGAACCGAACCAGGATAGGAAACAGGATAGACAGAAAACAGGAAACAGACGGTCCCCGCAACCAGGATGGGAAACAGCATACAAGGCGACTCTAAACAAGACCTTACATTTACTACAATGTTACCAGTTAGAAGACAATATTATCAGTTTGGAGACGGGGAAGAATGATCTCGCAGTTATTCATGTCCGTTCCGGACGAACCCCAGGCCGACGCGCTGTTTCCAGCAGAGAGCATACAAATACACAGCCGTTCAGAACAACGTCTCCTCCTTCAGACGTTTTGGCCGATGCTACCCAGTCTTAAAAACTAGAATATCGCCAGGCAGCGCTCTAGCCATATGGCTGCAA